>JAKUCM010001945.1:0-67601 GCA_023374145.1 Lepidium sativum
GGAGGAAAAGAGAGAGATAAAAATGTGTCCTTGATTTAGGTACAAGAGTATCAGAGGCCGCCTGTTGAAAATAACGATCTATATAGATGAAGAAGATACATAAGAAAGAGTTTAAACACAAATCTGATTGAGAATCTAGCTTTGCATCACCTTCAATTGACAGGAATATAATAGCATATCTGTTTGACTTAGTTCTTTAGTTTGTTGTGTCTTCATATTTAGAACTGTGTATGGGGATTTTTTGACCTGGTACATTACAGTTCAGGTCTTGGTTGTGTTCTGTAATCACTTTCTTTTCTTCTTAAGCCACTAAATTGATGATGAAAGAAAAGGAAAACTCCATTAACGGTGGTGAGAAGAAGTACAGAGAGAAACTTATCTCTATTAGTTACAACTTAAAAAATCTTTCCCAATTATATATAATTGATTACACTCAAAAATATAATAACCAATTCTTAATCTACATAAGGATAAAACAAGTTTAATAATATCGATTTTATTAATTATCTAATAGCTCCTTTCAAGATTGCAAGTAGATGTTTTGAAGTGCCATCTTGCCCAAAAGTTTTGTGAAACGATCCAACTTATAATGCTTTAGTGAATATATCTGCAATTTGCATATCACTCCGGACATGTAGAGTCTTGACTACTCTTACTTCAACTAGTTCTTTGACTTTGGGACAGTTCAATTCAAGATGCTTCGTTCGCGTGAAATACTGCATATTAGCTATGTTTATTTCCGCCTAGGAAAACAATAGAAAGCAACAACTTTATGTTGTGGAACTTGCATCTCTGTTAACAAGGTAACCAACCATTGAACCTCTTTAGCTGCAAATCCCATAGCTTTGTATTCTGATTATGCAGAGGAATGAGAAACTGTTGGCTGCTTATTGGATATCCAAGAGATAAGCGATGATCCTAGGAACATACAATAGCATGAAGTTGATTTTTCGAGTATTTTGGCAAGAAGGCTTCTGTAAAAGCTTTCAAAGTTAAGTCAGAATCAAAATAGTAAAACAGTCCTAATCCAATAGAATTCTTGAGATAACGTAAGACTCTATGAGCTGCAGTCAAATGAGATTTTTTAGAATTACAAGTGAATTGGCATAGTTAGTTAGCAACATAGCTGATGTATGGCCTCGTGATTGTGAGATACATCATTCGGTTTACTAATCTTCTATACGATATTGGATTTTCCAATGGCAGTTCTGCAGTGTCTGAAGCAAGTTTCATACTCGGATCCATTGGTGTACTGACTGGTTTGCATCCAAGTAATCTTGCTTCTTCTAGTAACTCCAAAGTATACTTCCTTTGATTTATTGATATACCAGAAGACGACCTAGCGATTTCTAGTCCAAGAAAATACCAAAGTGCTCCTAAGTTTCTTAACCTGAAACATTTCTCCAAAGCACTCGTAATTTCTGTAACCAAAACATCATTATTAACAGTGATACTGATATCATCTACATAAACAAAATTAACCACATATTTTCCACCAATATTCCGAATAAAAAGAGTATGATCAGTATGAGATTTCTTAAAACCGAAACCATGCAAAGTCTCACTGAATCTAAGAAACCATTGTCTGCTAGCTTGTTTAAACATATGAAGTTTACACACAACATTTTCAGGAAGAATATCACCTGGTTTAGGAGTATATCCAAGAGGTTATGACATATATATCTCTTCATCCAAGTCTCTATTTAGAAAAGGCATTTGAAACATCCAGTTTTGTTAAATTCTAATGTTTTGCTACAGCTACTACAATAAGAGTTTTTACAGTTTTCATTTTAGTTAAAAGGTATATATAAAATTTATGCCTTCTCTTTGAGTGTAGCCTTTAGCTACTAGGCGAGCTTTATAACGCTCCAATGTTCCATCTGCACGAAGTTTTGTTTTATAGAGCCATTTGCAACCTATAGCTTCTTGTTTGGTGGCAAAGAGCAAATGGACCATGCGTTAGAATTCTGAAAAGCGATCAACTCTTCATTCATTGCATCCAACCATTCCTAAAATTTATTTGCTTAATTAAAGCTATTTTGTTCTGAATGCATAGAAATAGAACAAACATAATCAATATATTCTTCAGTTAACTGATTATATAACATATAAGCAGCTAAAGGGTAAGGAATATTAGTGTTTGTTATGTTACAATAATAATCATTCAAATAACTACAATTTTTTTGATTGACGTTTAGAAGAAGCAGTAAAGTTGCATTGATGTCGTCTGCTATGTCAATGTGATCTTTGTGTCTCGTATCTTTTGACATAGAATCATCATTCTACATCTGAAAGAAAGGATCCATAGAAAATGTTTCATCAGTTTTATAAGGAAAAATCTGCTCATGAAATGAAACATTACAAGATAGATTCCAAATCTAAACTTATAGCCTTTGTACTCTGCTGGATAACCAATAAAAACACAAGGCCGAGATCGAGGTTGGAACTTGTGACAGTGTTTAGATGAAGTTGAGCAAAACATAGTGAACCAAACACTCTTAAACTTGTATAGTCTGGTTTCTTATGAGAAAGAACTTAATAAGGACTTCGACCTTTAAGTAAGCATATGAGAATTCTATTTATTAAGAAAAATGCTGTCAAAACACAGTCTCCCGAATATTCAATCGGAACAACACTTTGAAAGAGTAAGGATCTAGCAACATTTAAAATGTGTTGATGCTTACACTATACTACAGAGTTTTGCTCTAGAGTTTGCGGACAAGAATGATAAGGAATTATTCCTTTGTCATGGTAAAGCTTATCAAAACGCAATTCTGGTGCATTTTTTCGATATTACACCTTTTATCTTTATGTTGTACTGGTTTTCTATCGTAGTCAATTAATCTTTAAAAAAACTTGCAACACCTGACTCTTTTTCCGTAAAAGATAAACCTATGTGACTTTTGTATGATCATCAACAATTGATAAGAAATACTTGAAACCCTCATGAGTTGGAATAGAAAAGGGACCCCAAATATCTATATGCAATAAATCAAAAACTTTGTCAAACATGTTATTATGAGAAATGAAAGACAAATTCTTTTGCAAATTTCACAACAAAAAAAAAAAATCTTTAATTCTTTGTTTGATTCCAAGAGTATTAGCAATAAAATCTATTTTTGCAATGGATAGATGTCCTAACGATTATGCCACAAAGTATTATCTAAAACCACATTAAAAGAACCAACAAAATTATGAACTGAAGAAATGACTAAAGTCCTGTCATGAGACACATGGTGAGTAGCTCCACTATCAACAATCTAGGACTGAGACGATAAGACGCTTCCTGTAGTACGAAGGACTCCTACAAAATGCAGAAAGTTTTAAGAGAAACTCAGACCTGATAAAGAAGTTCTCGTCCCATTGGATGTTGAAGCTTCATTGTCTTGAGTCAATGGCTGAGATAGCTGAGAGTTGAAGTAAACTATAAAACCCTCAATTTGATCCTTCGAAAATGTCTTTAACATTCATGCAACATCATTTTAACTGGAAGTACCGGTCAAAGAGAGTTGAGCAATAGTTGGTTTAACAATGGGAGCCTTTTGCTTATGCTTGAAACCGGGAGGATATCCATGGATCTTATATCATTTATCTATTGTGTGCCGTGTATATCCATAGTTAGAACATATAGGACGTTGAGTCTTTTGTTGATTGAATGTTACGTTGATGGTAGCAAGAGTCATCTTTACAGTTCCAATTTGAAAGACAGAAGAATTCTGAGGAGGAACTATGTTCCTTTGTTAATTATATTGGTCAAGTAAATTGTACACTTCTGCAAGTTTTGGTACAGGTTTCCTCATTATTATTTGAATCCTTGTATTTGAATAAGACTCATTAAGCCCAACAAGAAACTTAATCATCTTTGAATGATTTACACTCTTCTTGTTCTCTTTGCAACATTCACAAATTTTTCAAAAAATTACACACTCTGATCCTTCAAGATCATCCCATAGTGTCTTGAGTTTGGTGTAATAAGAAGCAAGATCCATTGAGCCTTTGCTTAAAAGACCAGATTTGTTGTAATAGCTGATAGCTCCTAGGTAGGTTCGTGATATGAAATCTCACTAACAAATCCTTCTAGATCTCAGATGCATTATTAAATCTAAGAATGTTTCCATCGATTTGTTTAGTTACAGATTTTAGAAGCCATGCCTCTACCATAATGTTGCATCTTGTCCAGAGTTTGTAGTGAGGATGAGAAGGAAATGGTCTTGGAAATCGACAAAGGCTATCTTGCTCTTTGCTTCCAATGCAATTGTGATTCCAATACTTCAATTAGTATAGTTTGAACCATCTAACACTTATGTAATAAGAAAAATACCAGGATTATGAGCTCTAGTGAGATGATATGGTGAGTATTATATTCCTTAAAGATCAAAATTGCTTTGAGAAATCAATTTCCCAAGAGCAGCGGATGTTTCAGGTCCAATGAGATGTTAGAACCAGATTTTTAGAAAATAGTAGTTTGAACCAAAAGCTTTTGTTCTTTATTGACTGCAGGGCTTAAATAACCAAACCATGAAAGTGCCTCCTACATTCTTGGAGGGCATTTACACACGTTGAAACAAACTACTAACACATTAACTCTTTACAATCAGGAACTTATTAAATAACTTAAAAAAAAAAGACTAAGTCCAACAAATCCTTCCCTAAACTAATAATCAGCAGAGTATAAGTTTACTTAGGTATTTCCACCACTCCAAGCATCTCCTTCAGCTTCTTGAAGGTCTCAAATTTCAACGGTTTTGTCATGATATCTGCAATTTGATTTTGTGTTCCACAATGCACCAGTTCACTTTCCCATCTTTTGTCAACTCTCTTAAGTAATGGAATCGTACCTCAATGTGTTTTTTGCGACCATGAAGTACTTGATTCTTAGAAAGCTGAATTGTTGAGTTATTGTCACTCTTGACTGTGATAGATTCCTCTTGATATTCTCCAATCCTTTCAAGTACTCTTGTGATCCAGATTCCTTGAGTTGCACAATTTACTGCAACAATGTACTCTACTTCGATTGTAGATAACGCAACTATAAGCTGCTTCTTTGAGCTTCAAGACACTGCTCCTTCCCCAACGAGAAACACATTTCCTGAGGTGCTTTTGCGGTCATCTAAGTCTCCAGCATAGTCACTATCAGTGTACACTAGAAGGTTCTTATTTCCATGACGTTTGTACATGACTCCGAGCTCCAGTGTGTCCCTTACGTATCTTTAAAATCTCTTCACTACTTGAAAGTGTGCTTCAGTAGGATTCTCCATAAAACAACTTGCTAAACTCACTACGAATGTCAAATCTGGTCTGGAAACAGTGAGAAACATCAAGCTTCCAATGATTTGCTTGTAGAGAGTTGTATCTATGACTGTTCCTCCTCATTTCCTTGAGACTTTTGTGCCTGGAGCTATTGGACTGCTGACTCCATTGCTTGAACTTATCTCAAACCTTTCAAGAACTTCTCTAGCAAATCTTCGTTGACACATATAGATCCCCTCTTCTCTCTGCAGAATTTTTACTCTAAGAAAGTATCTCCTCTTTCCAAGATCAGTTATATCAAATCTCTTCATCATACACTCCTTGAACTCACCAATCAACTTCTCACAATTTCTAGTAAAAATTAAATCGCCAACATAGAGAATTACAATGAGTATTTGACCTTTTGGCTCTGTCTTGACAAATAGAGTGTGCTCAAAGTCACATTTTTTGAAACATTCTTTAACAAAGTAGTTCTCGATCTTGATGTACCAGACTCTTGGTGCCTGCTTTAGTCCATATAGAGCCTTTCTCAACCGATAAACTTTGTCTTCATCTCCTCCTCTTATGAATCCTTGAGGTTGATCAATGTAGACAACTTCATTTAATACTCCAAGGAGAAATGTACTTTCACGTCTAATTATAACATGTTCCAGTTATTGCATGCTGCAGTGGCAAGAATGATTCTAATGGTGCCCCACCTTGCTACTGGACCATACATTTCATCATAGTCCACACCATATCTTTGAGCATACCCTTTAACAACGAGTCTTGCTTTGAATTTGTTTATCTCACCACCTTCATCGTACTTCATTTGGTAAATCCATTTAACCCCAATGGTTTTAGCTCCTCTTGGCAGAGTAGTTAGCTCCCAAGCCTCATTTCTTTCAATGGCTTATATCTCAGCTTTCATGGCATTTTGCCATTCTCTGTGTCTAGCTGCCTCTTTAAAATTTTATGGATCTCTAAGAGAAATTGTTACTTGAAAGACATGATCATCAAAGAGAACCACACTACACTGATAATTTGCATAACGAGCTGAAGGTTTCCTTTCTCTTGCTGGTCCTGACTGAGTTATAGGTATTGCAAGCGTTTCATTCTCAAACTCAACCTCAGTGTCTTCTTGATGAAGAAACTCCTCCTCTCCACAAGTTCCATCATCATTTTCCCATACCAGAACTGAAGAAGACTCAATTTCTTCTTCTATTTTCTTCATTCCCCAATCCCATTTCTCTTCTTCTTCAAACACAACATCTCCGATGACAATGATCTTCTTAGAAATGAGACTGTACATTCGATAAGTTTTAGATTCCTCATTGATTCCAAGAAACAAACACTTACAACTTTTGTTGTCGAACTTCACTCTTTTTGCTTCTGGCATGTGTACATGTCCAATGCACCTGAATATCTTGAAGTATTTCACATTAGGCTTGAGACCACTCCTAACTTCTTCTGGTGTTTGATCCCTCAGAGCAGAAGTAGGGCTTTGGTTAAGAACATGAGTTATCCATTTAACTCCTTTTGCCCAAAATTCTTTAGGCATCTTTCTCTCAGTCAAAGTGCTGCGAACTAGATTCATGATGGTTTTATTTCTTCTCTCAGCCACTCCATTTTGTTGGGGCGTGTAGGCTGTAGTCAACTGCC
This sequence comes from Lepidium sativum, assembly GCA_023374145.1. Lineage (NCBI taxonomy): Eukaryota > Viridiplantae > Streptophyta > Magnoliopsida > Brassicales > Brassicaceae > Lepidium > Lepidium sativum. Next base: position 6,892 of record JAKUCM010001945.1, read on the forward strand.
TCTTGATTTCTTCGTTTTTACAGAATAAATAAAACTCATTTGAATAGAATTTGCCACCTTTATCAGTTCTCAAACCGCAAATATTAAGACCAAATTCCTTCTCTCCACTAGCTTTAAAGATTTTGAACATCTCAAATGCCTCTGACTTCCTAGTAATCAAGTAACTCCACATCTTTCTACTATGATTATCAATGAAAGTGAGTAGATACCTCTTGTTACTGATAGAGATTGGTGTTATTGGTTCGCAAATGTCAGCATGAATCAACTCCAGGTTCTTTGAGGCTTTCCATGTGCTTATATTCGGAAATAATTGTCACTTTTGCTTTCCAACAGGACAGTTTTCACATACCTTGGTGTATGACTCGATGAGAAGTAAGCTTTTCACCATTTCTTTTGTGCTCAAAGTGTGCATGCTCTTGTAGTTCAAGTGAGCTACAATGCCATAGGTGAGTCTCACTGGAGGTTTTCATATGGAAACATGTCTCTGCAGCCGTCACTTCTCCAAGTATGACAAACATTCTGTTTGTAGACATAGCAGATTCAATGATGACACCTTTTGAGGGGTGAAAGATCTTGCAAAGATCATCTTAAATCAGGATTGCAAGCTTCCTTTCTTGCAATTGGCCAATGCTCAGGAGGTTGTTGCTTAGTTCAGGGACAAAGTAAACATCATGGATTACTTGTACCAGTCCATTTACTTTGATTTTGATGCTTCCTTTTCCCTGAACTGACATTCTTGCATTGTTTCCCAGCTTCACTGAGTGCTTGAAGCTCTCATCAAGTTCATGAAACCACTTATTCACTCCAGTCATGTGGTTGCTGCAACCGCTGTCTAAGAACCACAAATCTTCCATCTTGGCTCCCTTCTCTTCCACACGAGCCATCATGACCATTTCTTCTTCCTCATTAAACTCAACATAATTGACATGCTTCTCTAGGGTAGGACATTCATATTGAAAGTGACCCAACGTGTGACACTTGTAACATTCCACTAATGCTTTGTTCAAGGTTCCTCTGCTTCTCCCTCTACCTCTTCCTCTGGATGAAGCTCCTCTTCTTCGTCCCCTTGCTCCATTATGGTCATATAACACTTTGAGGACTTGATATTCTTTGCTTGAAGAACCCTTGGAATGTCTAGTTATTTGAGACTCATGACACACCAAAGAGCTTTGTAACATATCAACTGACATAATATCAATCTCATTTGATTCGTCAATTGAGCACACTACATAAGTGAACTTTTCAGAGAGTGTTCTCAAGATTTTCTCAACAATCTTGACATCCTACATATCTTCTCCAAGGTTCCTCATGTCGTGGCTACCAACAACACTCTAGAGAAATACTCTATGATGTTATATGTTTCTTTCATCTCCAGCACTTCAAATTCTCTTCTTAGATGTTGAAGTTGAGATCTCTTCACACGCTCACTCCCTTGATACTTTGTTTTCATTGAATCCCATAATTGCTTAGCAGTTTCCTTTTGAATGATGGTCTTGAGGATGGACTTGTCAATGGAATGGAAGAGATAGTTCTTCACCTTCAAATCTTTCAATCTCTTGTCTGCAAGGTCTTGTCTTTGAGCTCCATTAAGAACATCTCCACGAGCCGGTTCACTGTAGCCATCTTTGATCGCATCCTACCATTCTTTGGATCAGATCAAATTACCATCGATAAACTCTAATGTTCCCAATCACCATCGAACTTTGGGATTATTGTTAGTCCCCCAGCCATTTCAGTCACCTTTGATTTTCTCTCTCTCACGAATGAAACAAACTACTCTTGTAACCGGGCTCTGATACCAGTTGTTAGAATCAGACTTTTAGAAAAGAGTAGTTTGAACCAAAAGCTTTTGTTCTTTATTGACTGCAGGGCTTAAATAGCCAAACCATGAAAGTGCCTCCTACATTTTTGGAGGGTTTTTACACACTTTGAACAAACTACTATCACATTAACTCATTACAAACATGAACTTATTAACTAACTTTAAACAGAACAAAGACTAAGTCCAACATGTGACATGCAAGAATTATCAGATTATTCTTCGATGTGTCTTGATTTCCTTCAGAAGACGATTAATTTCATGATCTTTTGTTTTTGACGTGGTTGGTGTTTTTCTTTTTGTAGCTGAACTTAGAGCTAGAATTATTTTGGTTTTGAGAATTGTCACCATGAAAATGCTTCAATTTCTCTGGCGGTATAACCAGAAGAAGAAAGCTTGGGCGGGACAACTGAAAGAAGGAAGAAAGAACGAAACAAAGAGGTGAATGAGGATAAATTTCATTGAATATGTGATTCAACGATTTGATACCATATCAGATGAGTTATAATTGATTACACTCAAAAATACAATAACCAATTCTTAATCTACTTAAATCGAACCATAAAGATAGAACCGGTTTAACAATACCAATTTTATTAGTTATCTAGTAGTATCTTTCAATTTATCATCTTTACAATGAGTCGCACGGTTTGTGTTTAGAGGAAGAGATAGAAAAATATGCTGCTTTGGTTAGTGTTGCTGTTAAAACCTTAGTGTAGGCTTTACTTCATCCTTTCTTAACACAGGTCAAAATGCTTAGTGATGTACGACATCGTTTCACTAGAAAGTAACATTTTATTGGGCTTATATAGTTTTACCAAATTGAAGCCCAGTCTTTATCGAGCAATGCATGTTGTCGCCAAAATATTCAATGTTGGGGTTTTTGGGAGCGTGGAGAGAGAGGTCTTTACAAGCTGCCATTGATTTTGGGCTTTGAAGATCACTTGAAACAATTTAGTACATTGTTTTTGTTTCGATGCCATTTGGGTGTTGTATTTGAAACAAATATCATTTTAGAGTTTGTATATACCTTTATGAGCTATAAACAAGGCTTCGATTTAGAAAACCCCTTGCATACTCAAAATCACCAATTTGTTTCATCAACGATCACTACAGATGTCTCAGTGGCCTATGCATATGGCTGTGAGGAATTATAAATCCAAGTTCAGGGATTACTTTACCTGCAATGAAATTGAAGAACAAGACTTCGATGATTCAGTATTACCAAAATCCCAAGGCAAGAGGTTAATTAGAAAGAGGAGAGTTGGGTTACTTGTTCTACTCCGCTTCTTCGAAGTAAGCCTACTATCTCTGCAAGATCTGGCGGTGGTGGACATGAAAAGTTTACATTATCACCGGTGCACGGATGTGTAAAGCTATGAAGGAAAACATAGAAGAATAAGCAGTTGTTAACTGGGTTTTTCTCTTCTGTTTCAAATCAAGACAATGTAAGTTTGAGTTTCCAGTTTTCTCACCCGAGAACTATAGCATGAAGACAAGGCCTATCCATTCTTGACATCAGCTCTAAGATCTCTTCTTGATCACTGCGGGAGACTCTTTTCTGCAGAAGAGAAAGGGCCAAGCTTTTGGTTCCACCATACACTTCGTCACCCAATAACGGTACACCCATATACTTAGCATGAGCACGTATCTGTTTCGAATCAAGATGGAAGATAGAGACTTTTCAGACATCACAAATAATCAAAACAGCTGGATCAAAAACATGACTTGAGGCAGTAACAGACATATAAAGGCCAACTCAAGCTCTTACAGACAAAGATGTGAAACAATAAAACCCGTTTTTTTAGAGATTGTGAATATTCCTTTCACAGTGAACAATGTGAGAATACCTGATGTGTACGGCCGGTTTCCAGTCTCCACTCAACCAATGCAGAGCCGCCTCCAGCGAGTGTTTCAATTACCTTATACCTATGAAGATATAGAAGATATATGAGGATATCAGCTCAGTCAACGACTCTTAAAAGATTTTTCTCATAAAAAGTGAAGAATAGATGCAGTGTTATAGTGCATTGTGCACTAGTAACAGACTGCTCTCATCACCTACTAGCAGCATAGCGGGCCCTTCCGCTGCTTAATGATCCAGGTATAGCAGCCATACGGATCCGATTACTCGGATCACGACCAATTGGTATCTCAATACGTCCCTGCGGTGGAGAAGGAACCCCAGAAGTAAGACTTACGTATACTCTCTCAATTGTGTGTAGCTTGAACTGCTCTGCTAAATGGCCATGGGAATGTTCATCCTGCCATTACATTTTTTCGTTAAATTTAGAAGAACCAAGAAAATTAGTTCGCAAAGCAGCCAACAAAACGCTAACCTTGGCTACGACAAGCAATCCACTGGTCCCTTTATCCAACCTATGAACGATACCTGGACGAAAAGAAGCAGCAATTGCACTAGAAGAGGTCGTCTCTTCATCATCTGAACAAGTTTCTTCATCGGAATCATCTTCTTCTGGGTTTGAATAAGGAAGACAGGGAAGACTGCAATGGTGAAGTATGCCATTAACTAGCGTCCTAGTTGGATTGCCAGGCGCAGGATGAACAACCTAAACATAGGATAGGAGAGATAATTTTACTACTGTAATCCTAGTAACGGTTCAAAGTCATAATCTTTGTATAGTAGAAAATGCGATTACCATATGAGCTGGCTTGTTTACCACCAGAACATGTTTATCTTCATAAACAATATCCAGTGGTATGTCTTCAGGTTCAGCTTTTAAAGGTTGAAGCTCTGATATTGTACAATTGACCTCATCACCAGATTTGACATTGTGTGAAACCTGAAAGACGGATTGAAATTTGGTTAAGAAAGATAAGATTTTAAGAATTGAAAAATCAACTTCAAGGTCAAACCTTATCAACGACACGACCATTGACAGTAACTAGTCCAAGCCGGATACTGGACTGGACACGAGCTCGGCTAACGCCAATGGACACGAGAAGAGATCCATGAATCAAGCCGAATCTTCCCTTTATCATTGTCTACTGTCTCCTCGATTCTTAGACCAGCGTTATTAACTCTCGGGATAGCGTTATCCGTCGGACGACAAGCGACCAAATTTGAGGTTCCAGAACTTGCACTGACGAAACTAGAAACCTTAGGGAAGAAGGAGAAGAAGACAGAGAGAGAAGAAGACGAAGAAGATGGATAACGGAGCGATTTGACGGAGGTTAACGAGAAACTCGGCACCTGAGAAATGGAGAGCATCGTCGTCAACTTGAAAACTCCGTTTCGTTCTCTGAACAAATCGAACCTTCTAAATTATATAGAGGTTTAACACTCTTCTTCTAAGGCCGTTAATAGACAAGCTGCTAAATTTGGTTAGGCCTTATGAGAGGTTTTTCTTTATTGTAAATGGGCCAGAAAGCCCACATGTAAACACACCTCAGTTTCATGTATGACATATGATGGTTCACTTTGATCAATGTCACAAACAAGTCATCTAATAAGAAACGACCATGTTTTATGTAATTGGTGTCTTAGAACAATCAATTCATATATTTAGTTAGGTATGCATAATTCATTTTATACATTTTATATGTATATGCATGATATATAATGGTTCACTTTGATCAATTTCACAAACAAGTCATCTTATAGTAAACTAGATTTTTTTATGTAATGGTTGGTTCAACAAATCTCAATCTATAATTTAAACTTTTAGTTATATCATGCGAGATTACAAATATACTTAAAATTAAATTTTGGTGAAAAAACTGCAGAAGCATGCACTAACTTGATGAAAGTTACTTTTCCGAAAACTTACGTTTTAGAGAAAACTATTTATATTCACGCATGTATAAATAATTCATTTTATATATTTAAAGATAAAAAACATTGGTAAGCAAAAAATCTCATATCATTCATCTTCACTAGTAGTATAAACTTTATTTGTAGTATTAAGCAAAACATCCATTATTGTAGTTGAATATATATATCATCTAATCAGCTTTGGATCCGAATCTGTAGTTCCCTTCCTCATCATTGCCACAAACTCCTCGTAATTTATTCTCCCATCCTATCAATCATCATTATTCCAATTTTAAACAATTATCATCATTATTCTAGACCGAACACAAGTAAAAGTAAACGTTTATCTTACGTTGTCAGTATCAACATCACCAATAACTTCATCAATGGTTGCATCATCACCCATGCCATACTTAGTCATGGCATGTTTAAGCTCATCTCTTGTGATGAATCTGATATTAGAAACAGAAAGAATATGTGAGAAGACAATTCGATATGAGTGAAGAAGGAGATGAATATGAAGAAATCATGAGAAACCCGCTTCCATCTTTGTCAAAGAATTTGAATGCTTCAACCAAATTCTCTTCTTTCTCCAATCTATGGCGATGCATTGTAGCAGTTATAAACTCAATGTAATCAATCGTCCCACTTTTGTCCACATCAGCCTATATGTGATTAAGAAAGCTTAGTTAGCCTTTAAAATGATATTCTTTGTATTTGGACATGAGCTAACTAATACCCACCGAGACAACACCCACAACTAGCCTAGCTCCGGTTTTTCTAACAAAAGGCTTAAAGCATAATTTGTTTCCGTCTTGCCAAACAACAACAATTTAGTTTTGGGCAGCAATTAAACTTACAAACAACGAACTTATGCCTTGTCCACTTCCCCTACCACTAGATTACCAACTAAGTTTTTTTGGGAGACAATATCTCCAAATTTGCTAGTAGACCTAAGATGTAACCCTATCTTTTTCTAAAGAGAGCAAGTTGATTCCTAACGATAATCAAACTCAAAACTGACAGATTTATGTCTTGACTCAAGTCGCGCTTATCACTAGACCATCACTCTTAATTTAAAATGATTTCTTTTTGTACGGTTTAATGATATTCTTACAGCATCCATGAGTTGTTTGATTTCAGATTCCGTAAGCTTAGATCCAAGACGATGTAACCCAGTTTTAAGTTCATCCAAAGTGATTGTACCATTTTCATCTGTATCAATGTTCTTAAACATTTGCTTTAATCCTTTAATCTCTTCTTCCGATAAGTTTTCAGCAATTACCTTAAACAAAGAATAAACAGAGAATAGTCACGAATCCATTTCCTGGATCAATCATGAAATCATATTTGGGATAAAGAATCATTTTACTTTACCTTCAAGGCAAGTTTTTGAAGCTTGTTCATAACACGGAATTGCTTCATCCTTTTAAGAACAGCACTATCGATAGGTTTATCTAATATCTCACTGTCTGTCATCCATGGATGCTCTGGTTTTCCAAACAAGAAGGATTAGTACAAGATGTATAATATCTACAAATGCAGACACAATTCAAACACATACCAAGTGCTTTAGCTGCAGTAATACGTTTTCTAGGATCCCTTGTCAACATCTTTCTAATCAAATCTTTTGCACTTTCCGATATACTAGGCCAAGGAGAAGATTCAAGGTCTAGTTTCTCTTCTAAGATCGCTCCAAATATACTATTCTCCGTCTCTAAACAACATTAACATAGAACTATTATCTTAATCCACATTTCAAGTCTCAACATTTATTAAAATTGAGTATGTGATAATCATAATGTTTTCAAATACCACCCCAAAACGGAGGAACACCACTTAGAAGAATGTAAAGCATGACTCCAGCACTCCATACATCGATCTCTTTTCCGTAGTTTCGATGTAGAACTTCTGGTGCAACAGAGTACGCACTTCCAACTATATCTTTATACACTTTACCTACACAAAATGCACAACCAAAGTTTTTAGCACATAATATACACTCAAATAGATAATCCACCTACAGTTCTATAGTCTCAATTCTTTTGATTTTTAGTGTGAATTAATATCTTGAAAAAGGCCACGCGGGCGTGGTATACTTGTATAGTGGTAATACTAGAATTTTGATAGATAGTAATATCTTATTCTAAATTTGGGAATCCATGGAAACAAAATCACATTTGCGTGCGACATGAGGAGTATTCACATGGTTTCCATGACTTGGGATTAGTCGTATATGACATGTTGATTTGTGGACACGTTGAACAAGTTTGGAAGGAAATTTTGTGGCTGACCCAGAACTTACCCAGAACTTCGGATGTTTCCGATGAACCGGATTACCCGAATTATAAAAATAAATCTTGAAAAAAGAAAAGAGTTTTTTTATTGTGTTGACTGGGTTGACCCAAGTCGTTTTCAAAGTTGACTTGGTATCATTATAGATTGATCCCACAGGGAGATACAATGTCACTATCATATTATTCTTTCCGCAAGTTAAACATTATGGTTAATCTCCTGAACACACTAACTACCCAATGTGAAAGCAAAGAAAAAAAATCTTGTGAAGCAAGACACGTATTACGAGAAAATAGACACATAAGTAATGGAGAAGATGATGAATGTTTCGTTACTTTACCTTCTTCGATGAAAACAGAGAGTCAAAAATCGGTGGCTTTTATAGGAGACTCTTTTTCGTTACTAACAAGCAAGAAATTCTCAGGCTTTAAGTCTCTATGAATCACACCCATAAAGTGACAAACATGAACGACATTAATGATCTATCTGAAGATATTAGCAGCTTCTTTCTCAGAGTAACTTCCTTTTTTGATTATACGATCAAAAAGCTCGCCTCCAGAACAGAGCTCCATGACCAAATGAAGATTGTCTTTATCCTCATAGGCACCTCGAAACTCAACGATGTTTGGTTGACCAGTGAGATGTTATAAGATCATGACTTCACGTCTCACGTCTTCGATGTCTTTACGACGGATAAGTTTGCGTTTTGAGATGGATTTGCAGGCGTATTCTCGACCGTTGGATTTGTCTGTACAAAGATAGGTGATTCCGAATTGGCCACGGCCTAGTTCTTTGTGGAGGTCGTAGAGAGCGGAGAGATTGATCATTGGTCGGTTTAGGATTGGACCGATTTGTGAACCGGAGGAGGAAGAAAAAGAAGAAGGAGCCGGTTTATGCTTATTCTGAGGATACCCCTGAGGATTAGAGGGGAGGTTACTGTTTTGCCCATGAGAAACGGTTGATTTAGGGAAAGGTTGGTAATTATGACGAGGGCTAGAATCGGAAGAAGAAGAGATTGGGATCTCTTGGGTTTGTGATTTTGAGAAGCAAAATCCCATTATTTTTTTCCTACGAAAATATTGTTTTAGAGTGTTTTTGTTTTTGTGGTTTGTGGTCGTTTTATGTTGGTTCTTAAGCACCGATCAAAGTCTTGAGTGGTCTTCGGTCTTGTACTATTTCGTGTTGTTTCTCTTTTCTTTTGTCCTTTTTCTAAGATAGTTTTTTTTTTTTTTTTTTTTGATAAAAGACATGTGAAAGATGAATATACAGAAGAGGAAATATATAAAAAATAATGTTGCCTTGATTGGGTTTGTGGGGGTGCTTAGCTTTTGCGTTTAGAGAAGGTTAGTATCATTGTCCTCTATGTGTGCCCCTTCAAGAGGGTCTCTTTAGGTTCTATTCTTCCTTTTTAAAAGCACTAGGGGATTGGGTATGTCAGGTTTTTAGTTTAGAAACATTTATGTATAGTTTATTTGTTGGGTAATTTGTCAAATTTTGTGATTTGCGTTGTATTTCTGAAATGAAAGGTATGTGCATCAGAAATGGATAATTTTATTATTATTTGGAATTAAAAAATTAAAGATATGTTGCCCTACATATTGGACAATTTTTATTTGCGCTAAACCAACTTATTATACAATCATGGTGGTAAATGTGGTTGCAGGATAGATTATTAATGATATCTCGTCCTTTGAATGTTTGAAGGCAAATAGTGCAATTTTTCAGTTATGATTTATAGTTATGAAGCAGACTTCAATCAGGATTCTGGTCTGGTTTTATTTATTATTTAAAGATCAAAAGTACATGTGCGAAATTATTTGAAGACTATACTTATAATTTTATCTCAAGAACAATTTAAGAATATATCTTTTATGAAGTAGTATTTATTTATAAAATTATGTCATTGAAATATCCAAATTGCATAAGATGTTATTCTTTTCGAATAATTAGATCGATAAGATACAATAACCTCAAATCATTTTATAGTTTGTCTAAATTAAGAGAAAATGAACAAATTCTAGACATCAGAATTATTAGTTGGATTGACTAAACGGAAAAATGACATGTATATAAGATATTCAACCCAACTATTTTGGATGGTATAAAAAATAAAAATAAAAAGTAATTATGGAAAGTAGTGAATATGTATAGTTTCAATAGAAGATTAAACAACTTCATTACTGTAAATCAATCGACGTGTAATATGGACATTCAAAGGTCTTTCGAATTCGAATAACGAAGATTAAGTTATATATTATATAGTCTTTGGTCCATAAATATATTTAAAATGTAAAATAAAACCTTTATTTTCAAAGATTTTTTTTAACAAAATCGAAGTGGACTTAGTTAATAAAAAGAGATGAAGAATTGGACGAAGAAGAAGATTCAATTTCAGGTAATTAGAGGGTTTTGATTTATGAATGAAAAAATCTAGATATATAATAAACGGTTAAATTTTAGTATTTTTCCAAATATATAATAACTAAATTATGCTGTATAAGCTAATTGATTATATAATATATTATGAAAATTGTTTATTCTAAAGAAATTTCATTTTAAAGAAACCTATTTAACTTTTTTCTTTGACTCGGTTCATATTCAATTTATGTTTTTCAAATATGTAAAAAAGAAGAAGATAAATATAGTTCATCTTACCTTACAATAAATTCTTTTGTTTCATGCAATCTCTTTATCAATACTTTATCTACACCTTGGATTAATGAAGCCATTTGCAGGTTTGTGTCATGATAGATTCAATAAACTTTGGATGACTTTATTAACGTATGCGTATTTAACAAAACACAACATTTTGGTAGTAATGAATATTGAGTGGAAGTAATTTTATAGAAATGTGATCTCGTAGTAGTGCAACGTTAAACCAAAAAAAGGGAAATTAGATGGAACTTATGAATAGTATGGAGGGACAGAAAATTGAAAAAACTTGTAACATTGAGAATGATTTTAAATTAAATCAAAGAAACAACTTATAATGTGAGGTGAATAAGCTGGTTTAGTTGTCTAGACAGGGGCGCTTCTCGTTCTTCATGTCTTCATCGGATATTTTGTTTGGATGTGTGTTCCGAGCCTTGGAAAGAATTGCACAGTCAGTAGATATGGGGTTGTTTATCCCGGACGCCTCGTCGTTCAAGCCAACGTCGTTCGGAATAATACGGAAGACAGTGAAAGTTTGACGTGAAGCTAGGAAGTTCTACATTGACACTTTGATATGGAATTTGCAAGTTTGGCCAATAATGTGTTTTAAATTTTCAGGAGTTTTAGTTTTTAGTGCTTCATTGTTATCATCTCCCTGGGTAAAAAAGTAACAAAGTTTGGTTATTATTTGTATGGAAGGTGTAGGGGTGTTTTTGAGGTGCAAGGGCATTGAATATACCTCAATTAAACTATTTATTTCCTCACATGTATAGATGTCTACACTTATAAATTTTAATCGATGTAGAAAATATTGTATTTTTTTTTCTATTTTATATTTTACATAGTTTATTTTTATTTTTTCTAATTTATATTTTTAATTGAAGTGACTGCTTTTTGTTAGTCATTAAACAGATGATTAGTACCTAATTGGAAAAAAACAGCACTTGAAATTAGTAACCGCTGCTACGTCTACCAATCCTTTAAAAAAATTATTTTGTTAGAACATCAAATCTAAGTAGTATTATATATAAGTTGAGTCATTTATAATAAAATAGTTTTTTTTCTTGACCACTAAATTGCAGTATTTTGATAAATTAGTTAGTTTGATTATTCTTAAATAATATGTAAGTTTAGGTTTTACTACGTCAAATATTATTTATCAGTTTGGTCATTTTTAATTGGTATTCAGACTATGGATAGTTTATTAAGTAAAATTTTTTTTTTTCATATTTTTTAAAAGAATCGTATTCTTTTTTGTTTGGTAATTTAGATTACTCTTCTAATAATTTTGGCCATACGATACGATATATTATACTTCTAATCAATATATTGGTTTAGTATAGATTACAACATAATATAACTTATTTTGATGTGAGACCTTTGAATGTCCATATTATAGTTTGTAATGTGATTAAGTACTTCTAATCAATATATTGGTTTAGTATAGATTACAACATAATATAACTTAATTTGATGTGAGACTTTTGAATGTCCATACTATAGTAAGTAATGTGATTAAGTAAATAATAATTGTCTTTTATTTTTTTTAATTAAAAAATAAAAAAATTTATAAAATAAAAGCTGATATGACAAGAAGATAGGAGTGATGTGGCAAGAAGATAAGACTTGAGAAAGATGAGTTGGATGAGTTAAGAGATCTCAACCTTATTTTTATTAGTATAGATTTATCAACGCGTAAACTTAAGTTTGTTTTCAAAGTAACAAAGTGTTATATATTTGTGAATTCATATCTGTGAAGATGATTGATTATAGAAAATGGCTTGACTGTGTATGACAATTTTGAGCAAGTGGCTTAAGCCGGCTCTGCTAGGTAAGTCCGAGCCAGCAGGCCTTGATCAAAAGTTCCAGAAATTTATAATAAGGGGAAATGATATTGGTTCAGTCGTTAAATGACCAGCTCTTTTATCTACCGAAATTTGAATTTAGAGAATTGCGCAGTTCTACTCGGTTATGGATGGAAAATTGATAAAGAAAAGAAGCAAATCTATAGCATACGACATTGTTTTATCCATTATTATTTTCGCTCTGGAACGCATCACAGAACCAATAATAAATATGACTGTAGTAAGAGAACACAAAATATAAAGCTCTGTTTTGTTTCTTTATATAATAAACACAAAACAAGACATCACAAAATTCACACTTTTTCTCTGAAGAGAGTTTCGATAAGATAGCTCCATTACCTGATTTCTTTTAATTGGTTGCGTCGCGGCTGTAGAATAGGTCCAGTGTCTTTGCAGGGATACGGTGAAGAAGCTCACGAGGGAAGATACGGAGCAAAGTCCAAGCTAGGTCCAGTGACTGGAAGATGTTACGTGTATCATAAGCTCCTTGCATGACAAACTTCCTCTCAAACTTATCCAAAAACTCTAAGTAAAGCAGATCCTCTGAAGAAAGTGCTTCTTCTCCAACAACAGCTTTCATTGCTTGAACATCTTTTCCGATAGCATAATTTGCGTATAGCTGGTTTGACACATCTGAATGGTCTTTCCTAGTCATGCCCTCGCCGATAGCACTCTAACAGTATGAGAAATGCAGAGATAAGTTAATAACCTCTATAGAGGGCAATGTGATGGGTATTAATCAAATGGTGTTGAATTCTAACCTTCATTAATCGAGAAAGAGATGGAAGCACGTTGATTGGTGGATATATCTGTTTTTAAGGGAAGAAACAAAGATAGATTTGTTCTGAATTATTTATCCATAGCTCAATCATGATATAAGTAGAAACCGGTAAGATCAAAGGATCAGGGTTATTACCTGTCGGTTGTGAAGTTGCCTATCGATATATATCTGACCTTCAGTAATGTAACCAGTAAGATCCGGAGTTGGATGCGTGATGTCTAATTTCGTATTTTTCAAGAACAAGAGTAAGTATTGAGGTTGCTCAAGAAACAAAATAGGAATATGAGGAAGGTTTATGGATATGATATTTTACCATCATTAGGCATAGTCAAGATTGGGATTTGGGTGATGGAACCTTTTCTTCCTTCGATACGTCCAGCACGTTCATAAATAGTGGCAAGATCAGTGTACATATAACCTGGATATCCACGTCTTCCGGGAACTTCTTCTCGGGCAGCAGAAACCTATAGTATCTCAATCCTCTTATCAAATTTCAACAAGAAAAAGCGGTTTGGAATGAAGGGACCAACAGCAGTATCAAAGTTCATTTTACCTCACGAAGAGCATCTGCGTAAGAACTCATGTCTGTCAATATAACAAGGACGTGTTTCCCACATTCATAAGCCAGATATTCTGCTGTTGTTAGAGCAATTCGAGGAGTGATGATTCTCTCAATGGTTGGGTCATTGGCCTGTTGGAATAAAGAAAGGTCAAAATCCGTTCTAAGCTAAATAGATATTACTAAAGGAAAGAGCACAATATGCCAGTAAGTTTTAGAAGTTACAGCTAGTAAATATACCAGATTCAAGAAAAGTGTCACTCTCTCCATTGATCCATTTTCTTCAAAATCTCGCTTGAAGAACTGAGCTGTCTCCATGTTCACACCCATAGCCGCAAACACAATAGCAAAATTGTCCTCTCCATGATCCTAGAATAACAAGAGAAGAGGAAAGAACCATGAATATTATGAGAAAGGCAACATTAACGAGGAATATCTACTTTCCTTCAAAGCCTACAGGCAGTTCAGATTAAGGCCTTTTAGATGTGCCAGAAATTCAGTTCATACTGCAGACTTTTTAAATGTGCGACAAATTCATGGACATGCGTGCTTTATGGAATTCCTCTAATTATAGAGAGATAGAATATTTCCGTTGTGCTACTAGGAAAAATTATGACCTCAAGTAGATCAACAGTCTTTTCCAGACGCTTGACAAGACCAGCCTGACGACAGATCTGAGCAGCTATTTCATTATGTGGAAGACCAGCAGCAGAAAAAAGAGGAATCTTCTGTCCACGAGCAATGGAATTCATGACATCGATAGTTGAAATCCCTGTCTGTATCATCTCTTCAGGATAAGTTCTCTCACTGGGGTTAATTGAACTTCCTATTAATATAAAACATTGACAACTTTAGAAAAACAACTCAGACAGAATATTGATTCAGAGATCTCAATGGAGCAATTTTTTTTTCATTGATGCTCACCTGAAATATCAAGGTATGCCTCTGGCAAAATAGGAGGGCCATTATCAATTGGCTTTCCTGAACCATTAAATATGCGCCCAAGCATGTCCAATGATACAGGTGTTTTCAAAACCTTAAACATACAAACCGGTCTTTTCAACTAATCATTTTAAAAGATCTGCAAAATTCAGGAGGGACAAAAGCTTCTACGGTCAATTACCTCTCCGGTAAATTGCACAGTGGTAAACTTGTTGTCAATTCCAGATGTTCCTTCAAAAACCTGAAACACTTAAAATGAGTAAGCCTCAGAGGAAGTAACTAGATTTACATAGTTGGTGTGTTAATGTATAGTACAACGTTTGAAGCTATACTTGCACAACAGCTTTCTCGCCATCAACTTCCAAAACCTGACCACGTCTTGTTGATCCGTCTCCTAAGCGAATATTAACAATCTCCTGGTATTTTGGACCCTGATTCGTTATACAGTACAATAAGTGCTAGTCAGTTACGTTTCCCTCGCAAAGGAAATTAGCATCGATTGATGGGTCAAATAAGTGTTCTTACCTTCACTTTGTCAAGAATGACCAATGGTCCAGCAACACCAGAAACAGTTCTGTACTCTGCAGTTTGAAGATGATTCATGATCAAACTTATGCAATGATACGATACATTAAGAAAAAAAGTATGGATTCAGATCAAAGACTGAAAACAGACTCAAGAACTATCTCTAATACTTATCAAAGCCAGGCAAGCAATAATATCCCAGAAAAAACGAGACTTTTAAGTTGTAAATTAACTCGATAACTCAATCTAAATCAAAGTGCAGATTCCAATAAAAACGAATGAAAAACCACAAACACATCAATACAGTGTGATCCATAATTCTGTGACTTTACCCATGCCGATCTCCAGAGTCCCTTCTTCCATGTCGATATCGTTTGCCCCCATTTTCACAGATCAAAATCCAAACCAAACCACGCGCTCGATAAGACCTCCTGAAAACGAAATTCAATGGAAATTCAGATCCAATCATACAAACTCGGACACAGCAAAATCTGGTGGAAATGAAAGAACTTGGGAATCTTCAGATAATCCGAATCAACAAAACACGTACCTGGAACGGAGCGAGAGAGAATTATGGTTTATGAGTTTTCCGCTAGTAAATCAAACTATGCAGGCTCTTCTCCGTGAACGAACGTGGTTGGACCATATCTCAAATCTCTCTTATTTTATTTCCCGGATCCTAACTATTTTTAATTGTAGAGGGAGACTCTTAATGACGTATATTTACTATTTAAGACCAAACATTTTAACGGCAAAAAATGGCCCATTACCAGATGGCGTTTCTGCCACGTCATTAGAAAATGAAATCAACGGTTAAAGTTGAAAGAGAGGCGTGTCTCCATTAGCTTCCGAGCAATCTTAGCCGTTGCGTACACTCACCGTCTCTGCTCTCTGATTCAATATTACCTCGCGATTCTTAGAGAAACAGTGTGGGAGAGAGAGAGAGAATGATTCGAACCGTTTTGCTGTTCCTTGTTGTCGTCGTCATCGGGATTGCGAGTAGAGGTGCAGCTAGTGCCGCCGGTGAGGCAAGATGGTTTCTTTTACGCACCGGGTCGTCGTTTTGACCCGGATACTATTCTAATTGAGGCGTTTTATGACCCGGTTTGTCCGGATAGTAGAGACAGTTGGCCGCCTCTGAAGCAAGCTCTTCAACACTATGGATCTCGTGTTTCTCTTCTCCTTCATCTTCTTCCTTTACCGTCAGTACTCTAAATTATCTTCTCCCTTTAAAGTTTTCGACTTTTATTTGTGTTCTGAGCTCAAATTGAAATTGTTCTTCAGTGACTTGATAATTACAATGTTGTTCTTCTAAAACACATGCCAATTTAGTACCCTAATTTTTGTATTCCAACTATCATAATCAATCGACAAGTAGCTTATAAAAGGTCTGGAGCTTAAAATATGCTTACTCCTATCTGTTTGATGATTGTTAAATCAAACTGTGAATGCTTCATTTGAGATTTGTCAAAAAGATTCGTTCTTGTGATCAAAGTTTTGGATTTTGAATTTTATAGCTACCATGACAATGCATATGTAACTTCTCGGGCCTTACACATTGTGAATATGGTAAACGCCAATGCTACCTTCTGTTTGCTTGAGGGGTTCTTCAAAGATCAGGTTTGTTCAATGTTAATAACAAAAACGTGTCTTCGTTGTATGAAGCTAAACTTAGCTATCTATGAATCTGTCTATAGTTGCTGGTTATTGTTTGCATATATTCAGTATTGTTTAATCTGGTTCGCTGAAAATGTTTGTGTCCTTGACAGCCAATGTTCTATAATGCACAAACACAACTCCTGTCAAGACCTGAAGTTGTAGAGAAAATAGTCAAGCTTGGAACAGTCAGGTTAGGAAACTCATATCGATCGGTCCTCAAATCCGGCTTCAGCAACAAAAAGTCAGATTATGCAACTAGGGTTTCTTTCAAGGTAATTTGCAGTTTTCTTCTCTGGTTTATTTACCTTCTTCAACAACAGAAACTATATAGTTAAGGGTCGCTGGCTGCACAGTCGTTTTACGGTTTGCCTTGCATCTGTATCCCACACATAAAGGAAATAGAAGAATACTGAGTTTTAATTGTCTGAATCTTGACCTATGAAGTATAAATCCGTGTCGATAAAATCTCATTGTTGTTCTCGTTGTTTCCTGAAAATGAATAATAGTAACTTTTGAGCTCATATGTTGCTTCTGTGTCATTATGTGTTGCAGTATAGCGCTTCAAAAGGGGTTTATGGGACACCAACCTTCTATGTTAATGGGTTCGTAGTGTCTGATGCTGATGCTCTCTCAACTTTTGGAGGCTGGAAAAAAATCATTGATCCTCTGATTCAACCACATGAGGTACAGATCAAAGATAATCTCAGCTCCGTCAATTGAATATCTTAAGTGCTTTTGAAGTGTAATGGTAATCTTAATGTATATAAACTTGTTTGAAAATCTGTATGTTGTTTGTTGTAATAAAGCATCGTGAATTCATGATCCATCATATGTTAAATTTATTATATACCACATTTTTCATATCTTAAGACTGGTCTGTATAGTTTATTTGAATAATAATGAACCAAATCAATTCTCTCCATCTACATCTCGTGTTAACGACGTGAGGATGTGTGACCCTATGAGAATGCTTTGTGAATAGATCTCCGTTTATTCCCTATATCGACCAGGAACATAGCTATATGTTCGTTCTCAGACATATTAATACAAAATACAGTAGTCGAAACTTCTAAAAGAAGGAAGCTGAAATTAACAAAGACAAACAGATGGAATCCTGACGAATTACGAAAACTCCTATAGCGAATGAGAGATTGGTGATATTAGTCTATCTTATTAGTCTATATCAAAGAGACTAGAAGGAGAGGCCGAAGACCTTTAAAGTCAAGAAGAAAAGTCAAGGCCAAAGTTATCAAAGAGATGACTAAAGACCACCCAAATGAACTCCAAGAAGGAGGAAAATGACCATCAAGGACCCATAAGGGTCATCTAATCATCAAAGGATCAAGAAAATGCCAAAAGATAATGTTATGGAAAAGTCAACGCTTTAAACCAGAAAGTCAAGGGTTGGTGGCCATGTACCGCGGGTAAGCCATCGGGTCGAGAGTACCGCGGGTCAAGGAAACGTGTACCGCAAGAAGGATCCAGTATGTATCGTGGTCAAGCTTAGCACGTAGCGTGGGTAGGATCCAGTACGTACCGCGGTAGCGTTGGTCAAGGAAATGCGTACTGCGGATCAAGAATCTACGTACCGCGGTATGGTCAACGACAGACTAAAAAAGTCAACGTTTTTGTAAATCTTCCAAATGTTGATTCTAATCAAATGAAATGTTATGGAAAGCTGTTAGGACTTAAATGGAGCCTAACTAGACCCAAGAAGAGCGTTGGAAGTTTAAGGAGACATGTGACTCTCCTTTATGCTAAGTTCAAGGCTAAGGAGATGTCACTTTCAAGTTTGGGAACTCCACTTCCTCTCTCCTCTCCAACGGCCACAAAGACTCGATCTAGGGTTTCTTGAAGCTTATTCAAAGTCTTGTAATCCTCTATATATAGAGCTTGTATCTCCCATTTATAACTAACTCACTTAAAATACAAAAAGAAGTGTTTTACAAATTCTCTCTTCATTTAAGCTTAAGTTAGTAGTTTGCAATGTAGTTTCTAGGATTAGTTGGCTCATGTAGAGGTTGCCCAATGACAGACCTCTACCCAAACACTTCTACATCTCCACCAAACTCTTCTTATGCTTTCCTTATGTTTTTGCAAATCTAGATGAATGGTTCTTAGATCCAAATTCTCCTTAGCACACAAACTTCAAGTGTTGTGATGCTTTACTCGGACTAGATCCAACCTAGATCCATTCAGTCCTTGCTAAGGCCGAGTTACTCCATAATAGTCTCGGATTTACTAAGGCATTTATGTGAGGATTCAACCACAAGTTGGTGTTTCCACACTCTTGAGATCGAGTTCTTTTTTTATGGGTTAAGTGGTTACATTCACCAAGTGAAGTCTCCACGGTTTATCTTGAGCAAAGTCTCATAAAAATTAACATGGTATCAGAGGCACAAGAGCTTGGTTCCCATTAAACTCGGTTCTCTTGGTTTTCTTGTTTTTATGGTCTTCATGTTGTCCAATGAATCAAAAGAAGAGGACATGAATGGAGTTCTTGTTTATTAGATCTAATGACTTTAGTTCAAAGCTTTATCAATGGATATTAGATTATCTCAAACGGGGAAGGTCTTAGACTAATTGTCTTTTGTTTTTAACTTTCAAAAACTTACGAAAATTCTTGAAAGTGGATTATTTCATGAGCTATTGAAGTTTCTTTTATTTAACCATGAAAAGCACTAATCTTTATGTTATTTTATGGCTCTTGTTGATTAAAGCTCACGGGAAATCATTGTCCATGGGTTATTTCGTGAGTTCAAGCTTTTAACCGGTGGATAAAACAATTTGCCATCGGCACATAATTTTTCTAGCCATTTAAACGCCTAGTTCTTGTTGTTCTAAGGTGTTCTTGGCTGGATTTGGGAGCCAATGCTTCCGCAAAACTCATGAGTTATTTTTGTGAGTTAATTCTTGTCACCATGGATAAATCAATTGTCCATTGGTCCATATTTTGTCCCAGCCATTAAACACCAAGTCCTTGTTGTTTAAAGGTGTTTTTGGCTGTAATACTTCTGCAAAACTCAAGAAAACAGAGAGAAAAACATTGTCCACATGAACTCTTGAGCAAACCCCTATTTTCCATTCTCCATTGCTTCCGCTCATTCTCTCTATTCTCTATTTTCTTGGTTACTTTATTATTGGTTACTCATTCTCACTAATTCTCTATTACTTAAACTCTAATCTCTCACTATCTCTTCTTGTTTTTGAGTGTATGTTTAACTCTTAAAAACAGATCCGAAATTAAAGATGGTGGGAAAGCTCATTTGTTATCTCAAAGGAGAAGTGACGAGTTGTGAGTGCTTCAAATGAAGCTAGAAAAATGCACAGAAAAGTGTGGTACGTGATCAAGAAGGCCACCAAGCTTTGGACTCCATTTATTCAACCTAGCTCACTTCAAAAGGACTTGAAGAGGCGGACCAAAAAGGCTAACCTAAAGAAGGTTGATCTGTAGATGACTATGGTGGAAGGTCAAAGTGGAGATGCTAGTTGGTGGCAGGCTTTGTATCCAAACCAAAGGCGTGTGCAAATATTCTCCAAAATGTCAAAAATCTTCAACAATCTAAAAAAAAAGAAGGCTAAATTCTATACCTCTCCAATTTTTTTTTTAATATTAGTTCATATTTAAATTCCGCTCATTTGATCTCTCTTGAAATTCATTTAAGTGTTTCTTAGACCCCCACTATTGATCAAGACCTATCAAGGCCACTAAATCTCATATCGGGTCGAGAAAACAGATATTGGGTCAAGAAGTTATTTACCGCGGGTAAGGAACATGTCTGAGGAATCAGAAGCAGCGGTACGAAGAATCACGTACCGCGGGTAGTTCGTGGGTCCGAGGAAACTCGCAACTGGGAAGCCAACGGGAACCCGTGACAACTCTAAGTCTGAGGGGCGTCAAGACCAAGGGACTCCAAGACCGAGGAACACTAAGACCGAGGACTCCAAGACCGAGGGACACTAAGACCGAGGGACTCCAAGACCGAGGAAGATAGCGACATGATCTTCCTCGGACCAAGGAACCCCAAGACCGAGGAAGATAGCGACATGACCTTCCTCGGATCAAGGAACCCCAAGACCGAGGAAGATAGTGACATGACCTTCCTCGGACCAAGGAATCCCAAGACCGAGGAAGATAGTGACATGACCTTCCTCGGGATCCACGATTCTCTTCCCTCCTCGGTAGCTCAACCCCGCAGAAAAGACCTAAAATATCTTGTACAAAGTATCTATATATAGATTGTAATAGCAACCTCAAAAATGTATGAAACTGGAGACATTTGATCCTTAAGAATCTCGGCTATACTTTGCAATCATTCTCTCAATTATTCTCTCTTTTCTATCAAATTCTCACATGGTATCAGAGCCATAGGCTACTAATCAACTATTTTTCGCATTCTCTCTCACCCATTCTTCATCCTCTTCCGCGCAAAGACTCCATTTTCATTCTTCCAAAAGCTTGCTATTATCCAACGGGTAATAGCAAATCTTTCCATGGAACACAACAAAGCTTTGGTGATTCCTATCATTCTCAAAGGGGGAAACTATCTAGTATGGGCAAGAACCGCCAAAACAGTTATATGTGGACGCGGTCTATGGAAACACATCATAAAGACGAAATTTCCCAAGAAAACGGTTGAATCTTCGGAGGAAGACTCTCAAGCCGAAGAAGAAGAAATTGATGAAGAAGACAAATGGTTTCAAGAAGACCAAATTGTCATAGCCATCATTCAAAACTCACTCGAAGTATCCATTCTTGAAGCGTATTCCTACTGTGAGAGCGCGAAGGAACTTTGGGAAACCCTTAAAAGGGTATTCGGTGATATCTCAAACTTCACTAGAGTATTTGAGATTCAAAAAGAGCTCAATGAGCTTCGCCAAGAAGATGCGGATTTCTCTAAGCACTTTGGAACTTGGAGATCCCTTTGGGCGGAATATGATATGCTGAGGCCAAGTACGACCGACCCGGAGACTCTCCAAGAAAAGCGTGAACAAGATAAGGTGTTTAGCCTCCTTCTCACTCTTAATCCATCATTTAATGACTTGATTAAACACATTCTTCGGGATAAGAAGCTTCCAACGCTCGAGGAAATATGTTCTCGTCTTCACAAAGAACAAGGTTCATGCGGATTGTTTGGAGGAAAAAAGGATCTACCCACGGTCAATAAGGCGATGTACAACAGAGATGACAAGAAGAAAATGGTGTGTGACCATTGTAAGCGCACCGGTCACACCAAAGACAAATGTTGGGTACTTCACCCACACCTTAAACCAGCTAAATTCCAAAGAGAACAAAGAGCTAATCTCAGTTATGAAGTCGGAGGCGAACAAAACCCACCAAGCTCATCTACTCACAACAACACCAACAAGTCCGGTGAAGGAATAGCTATGAACACAAACATGGATGATGTGGTGAGACGATCCGACCTTGATGCCATCATCAAAGCTATAGCATCTCTCAAGGAATCCGGTACCACTTTCTTTACTCATAAACCTAGTAGAGGCCTAATAATTGATTCCGGAGCCTCACATCACATGATAAGTAATTCGAATCTCTTAAGCAATGTTAAACCATCACTAGGAAATGTGATAGTTGCTAATGGAGAAAAAGTGCCCATCAAGGGTATATGTAATCTAGAAATATTCAAGAGAGATTCAAAAGCGTTTTATATACCTAAATTCACCTCTAATTTATTATCCGTAAAAAAGGCAACTACCGACCTTGATTGTTATGCAATTTTTGGACCTAATGATGTATGGTTTCAGGATATTAAAAGTGGAAAGCTCATAGGAAAAGGAGAAACAAAGGACAACCTCTATGTTCTCGAAGAATCTCCAACAAATAAATCATTTCTATCTTGTCTTAATTCTAGAGTAACTAGTAATTTAGATTCTATTTGGCATTCTAGATTAGGACATCCACACTCACGAGCTTTGAGTTTAATTATGCCCAATATTTCATTTAATAGTGTAAGTTGTGAAGCTTGTATCTTGGGTAAACATTGCAAAACTGTTTTTCCAAATTCAAGTACTATTTATGAGAAATGCTTTGATTTAATACATTCGGATTTTTGGACATCACCATGCATGTCTAGGGATAATCTCAAGTATTTTGTTACATTTATAGACGAAAAATCAAAATATACTTGGATAACACTCCTCCCTTCTAAAGACCGTG
Organism: Lepidium sativum; assembly: GCA_023374145.1. Taxonomy (NCBI): domain Eukaryota; kingdom Viridiplantae; phylum Streptophyta; class Magnoliopsida; order Brassicales; family Brassicaceae; genus Lepidium; species Lepidium sativum. The sequence goes on from JAKUCM010001945.1 coordinate 29,942, forward strand.
TGTTTGATGCTTTCTTAAACTTTCAAAATTATGTAACTAATCAATTCAATGCTCAAATTAAGGTACTTCGATCGGATAATGGTGGTGAATACACAAGCGCAAAATTCCAAGAACACTTACAAAAAGCCGGAATTGTACATCAAACGAGTTGTCCCTATACTCCTCAACAAAATGGAGTAGCGGAACGGAAAAATAGGCACCTCATGGAGGTTGCACGGTCCATGATGTTTCATATGAAGGTACCGAAGAAGTATTGGGGAGATGCTGTAATGGTGGCATGCTATCTCATCAATCGGATACCCACAAAGATCCTCAAAGATCACTCTCCGTTTGAAGTCCTCAATGGTAACAAACCTTATCTTGATCATTTGAGAGTCTTTGGTTGCTTGTGTTTTGTGTTAATTCCAGGAGAACAAAGGAGTAAATTGGATGCAAAGAGCACCAAATGTATATTCCTTGGATATTCACCAACACAAAAGGGGTACAAGTGCTACGATCCTACTACAAACCGCACCTTTGTGTCAAGAGATGTCAAATTCCTCGAGGAACAAGGATATTTCGGGAAAATAGAATGGGAAAGTCTAAAAGACCTTTCCACCTCTACCTCCAATCGAGCAGCAAACCTAAAGCACCTACTTGAGCACCTTAACCAAACAAAGTCAAGGGAAAGCGGAGAACATATTACCCTTCAACCAGAGGGGGAGGATTACAATGCATCATCCACACGACAATCCGACATAGATGAGAAAGAGCACAAGGATGAGGAAAACGAGGAACCTATGGAAGAAAGACTAGGAGATCAAGTGGGGAATATGGAACAAAGATCGGGACTTCGGCGAAGCACCCGGATTATGAATAATCCTATGACGGAACAACAAACACTTAGGAGAAGCACACGGATCAGAAAAGGTCCGCCGAATTGGGTAGAAACTAGTGATGATGAAGATTCAATCGCACAACAAGCAGTCGCTCATCCAATCCAACAAGTGTGTTCTCTCAACCTTCTACCTCAAGAACATCGGGTGTTTCTAAGCAACATAGACAAAGAATTCATCCCAAGGACATATGATGAAGCCAAAGGAATAAAGGAGTGGAGTCGTGCCGTGGATGAGGAAGCAAGTGCTATGGATAGGAACAACACGTGGTATGAAACCAAATTGCCTCCGGGAAAGAAAGCAGTTAGCTCACGGTGGATTTTCACCATTAAGTACAAAAGCAATGGAGAAATCGAGAGGCATAAGGCGAGGTTGGTGGCACGAGGATTTAGTCAAACATATGGTGAAGACTACAATGACACTTTTGCACCCGTCGCCAAGCTACATACCGTAAGAGTTATTTTATCCTTGGCAATCAACCTCTCATGGGAACTTTGGCAAATGGACGTCAAAAATGCGTTCCTTCAAGGAGAGCTTGATGAAGAAGTCTACATGCATCCTCCACCCGGTCTTGAGGAAAAGGTATCTCCGGGAAATGTGTTGCGTCTCCGCAAGGCCATATATGGCCTTAAACAATCCCCAAGGGCGTGGTATCACAAGCTGAGCACTACACTTGTGTCCCGGGACTTCAAAAGGTCGGAAGCAGATCACACCCTCTTTACACTCCAAAGTGACCAAGGTATGGTAGTCATCCTTGTGTATGTTGATGATCTTATCATCTCCGGGAACAACAAGGAAGGTATCTCTTCTATCAAAAATCATCTTAAAGTTGTTTTTGATATCAAAGACCTTGGAGAACTAAAATACTTTCTAGGAATCGAAATCTGCCGGACTTCGGAAGGTTTATTTATGTCCCAACGAAAGTATACACTTGATCTTTTGAGTGAAACAGGAAAATTAGGGTGTAAAGCTGCCAAGACTCCACTTGAAGATGGGTATAAGGTTGCGAGAAAGGGGGAGAACAATGAGACACCTCTCAATGATGCAACTCAATATAGACGGCTAGTCGGGAAACTAATCTATTTGACTATCACAAGGCCGGATTTGTGTTTTGCTGTCAACCAAGTGAGCCAATACATGTAAAATCCCACCGAATACACTTGGAACATGGTGGAACGCATCCTTCGATATCTCAAAGGATCACCTGGTCAAGGCATTTGGATGGGACGCAATCACAACACCGAGATAGTAGGATACTGTGATGCGGATTGGGCTGGAGATAGGAATGATAGAAGATCAACAACCGGCTATTGCACATTCATTGGAGGCAACATGGTAACTTGGAAAACCAAGAAACAAAAAGTGGTCTCTTGCTCAAGTGTCGAAGCGGAGTATCGGGCCATGAAGAAGCTAACCAATGAAGTAACATGGTTGAAAGCTCTCCTCAAAGATCTCGGCATTGAGCATCCAAATCCTATCACCATACACTGTGATAATCAAGCCGCTATCCATATAGCGTCCAACTCGGTATTTCACGAGAGGACCAAGCATATTGAGGTGGATTGTCACAAAGTAAGGGAGAAAATTTGGGAAGGAGTTACCGTACCATGCTTCACAAGAAGTGAAGATCAATTGGCGGACATATTTACAAAAGCCGTGAGTCTCAAGGTATGTGACAGAATATACCCAAAGCTTGGACTCACGGACCTTACCCATCCTTGATCAAAGGTCCCCTCACTCACGGATTGCACACTCTTTTTCCCTTAGATGAGTTTTGTCCCAAGTGGTTTTCTCTCTAAGGTTTTTAATGAGGTGTGAGTCGTGGGTCTTCCAAGATTAGTTATCCATGGTATGGATGCCTAATCTTGAGGGGGAGTATTGATCAAGACCTATCAAGGCCACTAAATCTCATATCGGGTCGAGAAAACAGATATTGGGTCAAGAAGTTATTTACCGCGGGTAAGGAACATGTCCGAGGAATCAGAAGCAGCGGTACGAAGAATCACGTACCGCGGGTAGTTCGTGGGTCTGAGGAAACTCGCAACTGGGAAGCCAACGGGAACCTGTGACAACTCTAAGTCTGAGGGGCGTCAAGACCAAGGGACTCCAAGACCGAGGGACGCTAAGACCGAGGACTCCAAGACCGAGGGACTCCAAGACCGAGGAAGATAGCGACATGACCTTCCTCGGACCAAGGAACCCCAAGACCGAGGAAGATAGCGACATGACCTTCCTCGGATCAAGGAACCCCAAGACTGAGGAAGATAGTGACATGACCTTCCTCGGACCAAGGAATCCCAAGACCGAGGAAGATAGTGACATGACCTTCCTCGGGATCCACGATTCTCTTCCCTCCTCGGTAGCTCAACCCCGCAGAAAAGACCTAAAATATCTTGTACAAAGTATCTATATATAGATTGTAATAGCAACCTCAAAAATGTATGAAAATGGAGACATTTGATCCTTAAGAATCTCGACTATACTTTGCAATCATTCTCTCAATTATTCTCTCTTTTCTATCAAATTCTCACACCCACAACATATACTTTAAAATTTCTCTTTGAATCTCCTGATGAAGGTTCAAAAGAGAAGAAGGAATGTGTGGAAATTCTCACAAGGAGCACTAGATGAAACAAGAGGATCTTAAGAAGGGAAACAAAGTCAAGAAGTACTAAGGCAAGGAGTCATTTGGAAGAAGAAGGCGCCGGTTCAAATGCATTGTCAAAAACCAGGGTCAAGCTACATCATACAACCGATGCGCTATACTCTTTTTCCCCTAATAGAGTTTTGTCCCACATGGTTTTTTTCTAGGGCTTTTAATGAGGTACTCTTTTCGGTTGGCAAGCTTGGCCTTTGGTCCTTAGGCCTTTGAGCATCTCGACAACCAAGCTTGGGGGAAGGTATTAGTCTACATCAAAGAGACTAGAAGGAGAGACCAAAGAGGCCGAAGACCTTTAAGGTCAAGAAGAAGAGTTAACGCCGAAGTCATCAAAGAGAAGGCCGAAGACCACCCAAATGAACTCCAAGAAGGAGGAAAATGGCCATCAAGGACCCATAAGGGTCACCTAATCATCAAAGGATCAAGAAAAGACCAAAAAAGATGTTCAGGAAAAGTCAACGCTTTAGACCAGAATGTCAATGGTCGGTGGCCATGTACCACGGGTAAGCCATCGGGTCGAGAGTATCGTGGGTCAAGGAAACATGTACCGCAAGACGGATCCAGTATGTACCGTGGTTGAGCTCAGCACGTCCCGCATGTAGGATCCAATACGTACCGCGGTCAAGCTCAGTACGTAGCGTGGGTCGAGGAAATGCGTACTGCGGATCAAGAGTCTACGTACCGCAGTATGGTCAACAGCAGACTAAAAAAGTCAACATTTTTGTAAATCTTCCAAATGTTGATTCTAATCAAATGAAATGTTATGGAAGGCTGTTAGGACTTAAATGGAGCCTAACTAGACCCAATAAAATTGTTGGAAGCTTAAGGAGACATGTGACTCTCCTTTATGCTAAGCTCAAGGCTAAGGAGATGTCACTTTCAAGTTTGGGAACTCCACTTCCTCCCTCCTCTCCAACGGCTAGAAAGACTAGATCTAGGGTTTCTTGAAGCTTATTCAAAGTCTTGTAATCCTCTATTAATAGAGCTTGTATCTCCCATTTATAACTAACTCACTTAAAATACAAAAGAAGTGTTTTATAAATTCTCTCTTCATTTAAGCTTAAGTTAGTAGTTTGCAATGTAGTTTTTATGGTTAGTTGGCTTATGTAGAGGCTGCCAAATGGCAGACCTCTACCCAAATACTTCTTCATCTCCACCAAACTCTTCTTAGGCTTTTCTTATGTTTATGCAAATCTACATGAATGGTTCTTAGATCCAAGTTCTCCTTAGCACACAAATTTCAAGTGTTGTGATGCTTTACTCAAACTAGATCCAACCTAGATCCATTCAGTCCTTGCTAAGGCCGATCTACTCCATAATAGTCTCGGATTTACTAAGGCATTTATGTGTGGATTCAACCACAAATTGGTGTTTCCACACTCTTGAGATCGAGTCCATCTTTTGTGGGTTAAATAGTTACATTCACCAAGTGAAGTTTCCACACTCTTGAGATCGAGTCCCCCTTTTGTTTCATATCCGCATGAGGAGATCCGAGACTTGCTTTCTTGTTTTCTCCCCATCACAAATTGAATTAACACCTCCATGGTCAAATTGTCACAACTTCTTGAGTCTTCATGACTCGGTTGAGTCCGACTTGGTATGGGGATTCATCAATCTTCACTAAATGAAGGCAATTCTCACCACCTTAGGCTTCATGGAATCCCTCCGCCTCTACACCTCATTTTCAATCCCTTGTGTTGCACTCATCCAATGCTTTCCTTGAGAATGGTCACATGATTAATCCCTCAAACCTTCCATAAGATACATAAGGAGATTTAAGATTTTAAAGTAACCACAATGATAAAAGGAAAGCTTAGAGAGTAAATCAAATTGGAACCACAAGATCAAAAAGGAAATAAACTAAAGATGGACAAGAGATTAGATTTAGGAGTTAGCCCTTTTAGCCTCTAGGTGATGGACGTTTGAGTAGAGATTAGGCCCTTGAAGCACCATTCCATTTGTCCTTTAATACAGGCTGAATCTCCCCCTCACGGTTTGATCCTTTATCTCACATTAGCCTTGATGGGTTTTCCTAGATTTCGGGTCAACAAGGGCTTGTTACACCTTCTTGCGTTTTCCCTTATACTCAGTCCTAATCAAACACAGAAACAAGGTTTATGGATAAAGATGTTCTCTTCATAGTTCTTCATCATGAAGGCACATTACTCTCTTGTGAGAGATTGAAAAACTAGCCGAGATTCTAGGAGTGTTCCGTTCATAAGATGGACTCCCAAGAAAATGCCTATCTTTTAAGAGAACTAGATGAAGCAAAGTGCTTAGGGTTCTTATATCCATAGGGAAGAAGAGGTACTTTGATTCATTATGGCTCTTAAAGATAAAGGAGACAACTTATGATCTTGGAGCAAAGTTTTACACACGTAAGCTTGCGGATCAGTGTCATCTTTAGGAACCACAAACTTAGAGCACAAAGGCGGTCCAAGGTTTAAGATTGATAACGGATTTGGATTCATCAAGGTCTTTAGTGTCAACAAAGACGGACCAAGGCTCTCATCTATTGGTTCTTTTAGAGACATGATATGATTCCTTAAGCATTTGAAAGCTTATACTCACGTGAGCGCAGCTAGCCATTTGCCTTCATCCTTCTCTTCAAAGAAAACGGATGCAACATGGTTCGAATGGTTTTAAATTCATAAGAATCTGACCACCTTCCATGGATCTCAACAAGAACAAAGAATATAAACTTACACGACTTTAAGAGCTTGCTTTAGCAAGATCTCATAGCTGAGATTTATTCCTTTGCTTTTAGAGAATTTGTGGGATTCACTAGGTCTTGAATGCTTATACTAATAATAGTCAAGCATGAAGATACCTTCTTCCCTTCTTAAATAAATAAAAAAGGAACAAACTTGAGGATTCAACATAGTTTAGATGCTTTACTCACAAGAGTTATGCTCTTTCACCAAGGTTCACTCAAGTTTAAGTCCAAACCAAAATAGCCAAGAACTTAGTGACTTATTAACTCCAAAAGAAGCTAAGTCTTTGTTCAAGGCTTGACACAAACAAAACATATGGTTTGGATTGACTTGGGAGTAGGTTACTATGTAAATATCCTTTTGTTATTCTTCCATAGTTTATCCTTTCTTTCATTGTCACAACAAGAAACAAATCGGATTCAACATGGTTCTAAGAGTTTTAACCCATAAGAGTCAAACAACCTATATCCATGGATCACCTTTAAAATAAACTCACCACAAGGACCAATGATACTTTTGTGTCTTCTAATCATCAAAGACAAAGAAGAACAACTCAAGATCCTAGTGAGTTTTATCCAATGATTCATTGACAAAGCCTTGTTCTTCACAAGGTTCTCGTCCATATTGATAAAGACAGAGAAAATGTGATTTCAGATTTTAGATGAGACAAAGGTTGAGATTTTTTAATTTATTTTTATTTTTTTATTATTCTCTTCCTTGTAGTTGCACTAAAGTCACCATCTTTATCCTTCATTATCACCTTAAAAACAAGGAAAAACGAGATTTGGAGTTCGAAATGGGACCAAAGTTGAGACTTTTGTTATTTTCCTCATGATTGATCAACAAAGTCACCATTTTTCACTCTTCATTATCTCAAACACAAAAAAAAGTCACGACTTTGAGTTTTAATGAGACTAAAAGATGAAAACTTTTTCACTTTAGCCATCATTATCCTTCATTGTCGTTAAAAAGAAAATAAACAATAGATTTAGAGTTTATATGAAGGCAAGACTGAGACTTTTGTGTCTCATTTGTTTTCTTCACACCAAAGCCATCATCTTTACTCATCATTATCTCAAAAAGAAAAGAGAACCATGACTTTGGAATTGAATAAGGCAAAGATTAAAACTTTTCCACATTACCATCATTTTCCTTCATTGTCACAAACCAAAGAAAGATCTTACCCTTTTAGGACTTAGAGGTCAATAGAGCTTAAGGGTGAGGGCTTTCTTCTCATCCTTGTGATTAATATCACATCAAACCATATCTTCCTCCTCATTGTCACAAAGGGTAAAGTTTTATCAAGGAAAACAAATGAAAACCGATAAAGAACAAAGCTTTTGAACCTAGAGTGATTTGGAGATAGCTTTAGAGCTTAAAGGTGGAAAATTTCTTCCCTCGTTGGTGATTTCACATCTTTTCCTCTTCATTATCACAACAAACGATTTGAAAACCGAAAAAGGAAAGCTTTGAACATAAAACCGAATAAAAACAAGAGAACTAGCTAGACTTTGGAGCAATGGTGATTTGGAGAGGAGAATGAGGCTTAAAGGTGAGAAATTTCCATAAGAACATTTCTCCCTTTTCATGTGAACAACTCACAACCACACTCTCTACTTTTCTCCTCATTATCACAAAAAAACAAAGAACAATAAACTTGCAAACAAAGCCTAGATCTAACCCACACAAAAGAGCATAACCTTGCTCTGCTACAATGATAGATTTATCATCCAAGATCAAAAAATTTTCAATCTTAGGAGAGAAGAAAGGAGAGAAAAGCTTAAAGAAACATGGAAGAAATCTTCTTTATTAGAACAAGTTTTTCTACATGAATATATAGTAAAATTACAAGAAAGAGAAAAAGCAAAAGGTAAAAGTGGATTGGGGACCACTTTTGCCAATAGTCATATGGTGTGGACCACTCCCCTTTGTCTTCTTTCTTCCAACGGTCATGTTGACCCAAAAAGACTGTATAGATGGCGCTCTATATTTTGAAAGACTGACGCGCTTCAAAAGATCAACACTCCTGCGCTGGTCATGCTCCAGTGCTCAGCACTCCTGCGCCCTTGCACGCTCCCATGCTGATTGTGCTCTAGTGCTCGTGCACTCCTGCGCCCTCGCTCCCGTACAGACTTTGGGTATATCCCTCCGAGTTATAGATATATGTCACTAGGCTTCTTTGGATAAGGATATATGGACCTAGTAAGGATGCTTGACCAATACGTCCCTCCCTTGATAGTTTTGGCCTATTTTCTAGCAATTCAGAACTAACAATTGTGCAAAAGCAAAGGATCGACAAACGCAGTGGACATAAGACTTAAAGAGATTACGAGCACAAGACTCCTGTGGAAACTAATCACCATGAGGAAAATTATAGCTAGAAGCAAGCAAACTTTTCATGTGAAAAACTTTTTTATCAGAGAGATTGGGATCATCTTCTGTGTCATGAAAGTGAAAACGATGGTCCACCTTAAACAAATAGGAAATGCATTACCATTAGAACAAAACAAATTTCAAAATGACTAATTTAAGCAAGCAAGGAACTTATAGTATCGCGCCGCTCAATCTCCAAAATAATGTCGTTATGAAAACACTTAAGAGCAGGTAAAAACCGAAAGTGACGATCAAGAAAAGATGTATCAAAGTCATCACATCAAAGATTATGCAACAGATGTGGAACTGATTAGAATAGAAGCAACCAAAGCACAACATGAAAACCATGAACAATAATGGAAATCTAGTTTAAGTTCTTCTTAACTTTAATACAACATCCAACATCAGATTCTTGAATCACCATTGGAATCGTCCTTTTAAAGGACAAACGTCCCCAAGGATAAGAGAAAAAAAGCATTAAGATCCTCAGAAGCTCAACAACCCAAGCTGAGGGTTTGAGAGGAGGAGTCCCACATATGAGTATACCTTCAACAACTACAAATAACACCAACCTCAACTTTCTCCAAGAATCTATACCTGGATCAGGCTTCAACATGTTAACAATAAATAATTATAAGCCTATTACCAAGACCAAGAAGAGCAGACCAAAACTGAGAAGGAGCATGGTCAACTTCATCCGATTCGAGGCCAATTTCTTCTTCAGAATACTGCCGACATGAAAGGCCAGTGGTACGACCAAAGTCAGCCCACGAGAACCGAGAAGGATGGCCACAAAAAAGAAACCATAATTCTTCTAAAGTGTCCGTATAATGTAGAAAAACAGAGTTGAAACTTATAAAACAAGGAAGCGAGACTTAAGAGAAAAGAAAGTATGATTTATTGATAGATCATCGAAGCAAAGCACGCAAGGAGCTAAGGTTTGAGAAACTCACAAGCAACAACATGAAGCTTTAATAGAGACTTAAGAAAACTTAAACAAGATGTCAAATAATTCTGTAAAGAATGTAAATATTATAAGTCATGAAAACTTAACCTAGTAAAAATAGGAAACACAATAAGAGGAAAATATTTATTTAATGAATCGTAACATAATAACTTGATCACTAAGCAACACAAGACGTCACACTTCTTCAAGTCAATCACGTACCAATTCTTATAACAAATCCCCCTGGTTTGAAGAACCTTGTCCTCAAGATGCAAATGAAGGAAACTTCTTCTGCAAATCAAAATAAATTTCCCATGTAGCTTCAACTTCATCCAAATGTGTCCACTTAACCAATACCATTGTAAAAGCATGACCCTGACGTTGTACCATCTTTCTATCCAAAATTGCATCAGGTTCTTTAATTAACGAAATAGAAATATTACCAACAAATACTTTCAGTTGGGAAACAAGAAAGTCTGGATGAATCTTTGAAGTTGATGGAAGAGCCAATTTGTATACAACTGGACCATATTTGTCGATAATACAGTAAATACCATAATATTTTGGACTCAGCTTTTGATTTGCACAAGTCACAACACAATTTTGGCGATAAGATTGCAACTTAAGATAAACACAATCGCCAATATCAAAATCTTTCTCTGACCTATGCACATCTCCGTTTTGTTTCATGCGTTGTTGTGCGCGCAAGAGATGAAATTTCAATATTTCAATCATACTCTTTCGTTCTTGCAGGTTTCATGCAACAACATCCAATTTAAATTCGCCTAGTAAGTATGGAAGATGAATCAGAGGCTGCTGTCTGAACATAGCTTAATATGGCGTCATTTGTGTTGAAATGTGAAAGTTAGTATTATACCAATATTCAGCTAAAGGTAATCACTTACTCCACAGCTGCAGCCGACACTTGTCATGCATCTTAAAAAAGCTTCCAAGCCACGATTCACCACTTCTGCTTGGCCATCACGTTGAGGGTAATAAGCGCTCGAAAAGTTGAGAGCAACTCCTTGAAGCTTGAACAATTCTTGCCAAAATTCACTTTCAAAAACTGTATCTCGATCACTAACGATTGACCTTGGACATCCGTGAAGCTTAAATATGTTATCAAGGAATGCTTGTGCCATAGTTAAAGTTGTATATGGATGATGTAAAGCTACAAAATGGGCACCCTTGCTCAACCTATCCACCACAACAAATATCACAGTGTTCCTGAATGAAGAGGGGATACCATCGATGAAATCCATTGATAAGTCGGTCCATAAAGCTTCAGGGATTGGCAATGGCTGAAGTAAACCCGGATACGCAGAGGAGTCATACTTACATCTTTGACATATGTCACAACGTCTAATGTAAGCTTGTATATCCTTAAACATACCCTTTAAATAGAATAAACTTTTAACTTTTTGATGTGTTGCATCACGTCCGGAATGTCCGCTAATACCAGAATCGTGCAACCATTTTAAGATGAAAGATCAAAGAGTATTATCATTAGGTACAACCAATTTACTCTTACGCCTAAGTAAATCTTGAGCCCACGTGAAGTGTCTCCTTGCAGATGGATCTCGCTTTAAGTCAGCAATTAATTTCTTAAGCTCCAAATCTGAATCATAAGACTCTTAAATTTTCTGCAAAAGATCACAATATAAAACTGATAACACCATGTGTAAAATCTTAGAGCCTTCCCTTCGTGATAGAGCATTAGCTGCTATATTTTCTTTTCCTGTCTTGTATTGAATTTCGTAGCTAAATTCCAACATCTTAGGTAGACACTGCTGTTGTATCGGAGTGTTTAGCCTCTGTTCCAAAAGGTACTTAAGACTGCGCTGATCGGTTTCAATAACAAAGTGAGAAGGTAACAAGTAGTGTCTCCACTTTGGGACAGCAAACACCACCGCTAGTAATTCTTTCTCATAGATTTGTTAAGAGTAGCTGTCTCCCCTTCAATTGAAAACTTATATAGGCTATAGGATGGTTATTCTGCATCAAAACTGCACCAATTCCGTGACCACAAGCCTCAGTTTCTACCACAAAATGTTGATAGAACAAAGGTAAAGCTAATATTGGTGCTTCACACAAGGCTATTTCAAATTGTCAAATGCAGATTGAGATACTTCATTATATTCTAAGGCTTCCCTCTTAGTTAATGTTGTCAATGGACTAGCTATATAACCGAAATTACGAACAAATCGTCGGTAATAACCTGCAAGACCCAATAATCCTCGTAACTCCTTCACTGTTTTTTGGCTGCAGCCAAGATTGAACGCCTTAAGTTTTTCAGGGTCTGTAGAGACATTATTTCCTTCTATGTAATGTCCCAAATACTTAACTTTCTTGACATCAAACTTACACTTGCTACGCTTGGCAAACAAGTTGTTTTCTCTCATTAAAACGAACATCTTTTCAAGATATTGGACATGATCTTCGAGGGTAGAGCTGTAAATGAGTATATAATCAAAAGAAATGAGAACAAATTTCCGCAAGAAAGGCTTGAAAACCGTGTTTATAAGGTTTTAGAATGTTGCTGGAGTGTTTGTTAAACCGAAGGGCATAACCAAATATTCATAGTGTCCGCTATGAGTCTTAAACAATGTCTTGTGAATATCTTGAGAATGCATATGTACTTGAGAATAACCAGCTCTTAAATCAATCCTAGAAAGCCAACAAGCACCTCATAATTCATCCATAAGATCTTTAATCAAAGGAATAGAAAAACGATTCTTGATTGTAAATTATTCACACCTGTATAGTCCACACATAATCTCCAGCTGCCCTCTTTTTTCTTCACAAGGACCACATGTGAAACAAACGGACTGCAACTAGATTGAATTATACCATTTCCTAACATTTCTTCCACCATTTTATCAATCTCGTTCTTTTGATAAAGTGCATATTGATACGGTCGTTGATTAACAGGATTGGTGCCTTCCACCAAAGGAATCATGTGATCATGGATACCACGAGATGGCAGTAACCCCTTAGGTTCATCAAAAATCTCCTGAAACTTAACAAGCACTTATGTCATATATTGATCTTCTCGTTGTTCCGTTTCATTGGTACCAATAGCGAATGATAACATGCTGCAATTAGCGGACAACTCTTGTGCATAAACCATTGCATATAGATAATACTCTTTACTTTTCTTAGTGCCTTTAAGCATCTTAACTTCCTTGAGAGAACCTTGTTCAGACCATGTAACACCATTTGTTTGCCATCAAATTGAAACTGCATCCGTAAACCAAGAGTACACAACCATTGAACTCCCATAACAACATCACAACCTCCTAAAGGAATTAATATAAAATAATTCTCAAATGTGTGGTATTGATAACTACACTTAAAGTTACTAATTTTTCCTTAAATCAGCAATCTACTTCCGTCGTCTACATTAGCCTTTGCTCATCCCATCGAGATTATATCACAATTTAACATTTTTGCTGCTTTTGGATGAATGAAATTGTGACTAGATCCAGAATCAATTAACATAAATAGTACCTTCTTGCTGTGAACTCCTTTTACTTTCATAGTTTGAAAATTCATAACACCCGTGACCGTACTTACCAAAATCTTTGGCTCTTCTACCAAATTTTCTGCAGTTGTCAAACTTTCTCCTTTAATATCAATATCCGCAACATCAGACTCATCACCTTCTACTTCGACGTTGAACCATTGTTTTTTTGTGTGAACAAGATAGTGGTCTGGCGTGTACTTTTCATCACATAATTAGCAAAGTCCCTTAGCACGTCGTTCACTCATAAAATATGTCGACAATGTTGGCCAAGACCTTACAAGCTTCTCTAAAAATCCAATCTTGTGTATCTTCACCATAAAACCGTGGAAATTCCACCCTTCCTAACCTAGTTACACTAGCATATGGTCCTGTAAGAAGCGCTAGAGCAGTAATAACCAGGGGATTAAAAGAATTAAGGGAAACATGGTTAAAACTTGCAGTCTGCTCAGTTTCTACAGTTCGAGATGACGACGCCGACGGTGCTAGAAAAGCAGGAAGAGCATGTTTGAACACCTCTAAGATCTCCGCAAAATTCTTGGTGATACTATCCGCAATACGACCCTCTCGAGAAGCCAATTATTCGTCTTGATTTGCTAGATGCTAATCTTGAGCCATTAACACTTCTCCTTGTACCCGTAACAATTTTTTCGTAGAAGCTATTCATTCCCCCATAGTTAATTCCATAACTTGTTTTGTTTCCTTAGTGTTCCGAGTTTGAACCATGACTTAATCCGAGGAAAGAGTGGCTCTGATACCTTTAATATAGAAAAACAGAGTTGAAACTTATAAAACAAGGAAGCGAGACTTTAAAGAGAAGAAAATATGATTTATTGATAGATCATTGAAGCAAAGCACGCAAGGAGTTAAGGTTTGGGAAACTCACAAGCAACAACATAAAGCTTTAAGAGAGACTTAAGAAAACGTAAACATGATGTCAAATAATTCGGTAAAGAATGTAAAGACAAAAACAATAATCTTTATAAGAGATGAAAACTTAACTTAGTAAAAATAGGAAAGAGTATAAGAGGAAAATATTTATTTAGTGAATCCTAACAGAATAACTTTATCACCAAGCAACACAAGAAGTCACACTTCTTCAAGTCAATCACGTGCAAATTCCTATAACACTGTAACATGTTGACGACAGATCATTGCCTAACAGGTAGGCGAAAGAGGGAACCAAATGGCAAAGATAATATCAAGCTGAGTTGTCCCTTGCAGAATATCAAGGATTTCAATAAGAGACACAATAGTGAAGTATGAATTAACCCTTCCACGAGGTAGATATGAGCGTGAAGAAATAGGGATCGACAACGACCCATCTCAGGATCATTGAAGTCAACTGCAAGACAAAAATTAAAACCAAGATGACATATATGGCAAATTAAGGGCAGAAGAAGACAAAACACATAATGAAAGCTAAGAAACCTTAGATTCAGGAAAAGAACTAAAAGATTCAACGCAGAGAAATAAAAGATCGGTTGAAATAGCTGGGCATAGAGAAGCAAAGGAAAGTCCATAGTAACAACAGACTAAACAAGTGAGAGCGAGCAATTATGAGTATACCACAATGAATCAAACGAAACAACAAAATGCCAGAAATGCAAAAAAACATCAAACATCAAATACTAACGATATGAAAAACATAAAAGAAATGCTAAAACATAGAACCACATAAAAAGCTAACTGTAAAGACGAACAAGCAATCAGAAAACATCAATAACATGAAAACAAAGAAAAAAGCGGATTTACAGTTCGTAACAGTAAACACACATTCGAGAGACTGAGCAAAAAAATGAAATCAAGTACAAATAATGAGCACGAAACCTAGAAATCGATGGATTTTGGAGGAGTCCCCTGGAGAGGAACCTTTGGTTGACCGATGAACAACTCCGACGACTTCTGCGGGATCATCAGAGACATGCAAATCGGCAGATCCATCACCAACACAATTTTGAAGCTTCCCCGAACGGCCAACTACGAGTCCCCATCCGTGCCGTCGCCGACTTCGTACCAAGCGCACCGAACCCAACCTTCGTTGACGCCGATCGCCGCCTACTCCTCGTCCAAACCATTTTCCATTCTCTCGTGTGAAAGCCTCTGTCCCGAAAAAGACACATTAAACCGTCGTTATAGACAACCCAAAAACACACTTAACGAAAAATTGAAACGGTAAAGAAAAGAGGGGTAATTTCGTCAATCTCAATCTAGGAGAAGTACCTATTTCGGTAAAAAATGCCTTCACATGCCTATTTTGGAAAACAATTATTAATCTCTATCCCATTTTTGTTAATTAACTCTTTATTTTAAAAAAAAAATCTGAAAAAACCATTTAGACTTTTTCCTTCGCATTTTTTGCAACTGGATAATCTTATTACAAGAATTTGCAGTTTACTCGCGCAAAAAAAAAACGAAAAAGAATATGGCTCAAGTAAACCGAAAAAATCTTTGAAAACCGAAATAAAGAGCAATCCCGGTCAATTATCGGTTCGGAAACTTGATTACCGGATCTGAATAAGCAAGAGAGGAGTAACTGTCTATAGAATTGAATTTTGCTGAAGTTATTAGGTATTAATTATCTTTAAAATTAATCAGACGGTTAAATGATTGGCTCAACTTGATTTGGTTCGGTTGGTTTGTAGGAAACTCGTGAACCGAAGCGGATTAGGGCAACGTGTGTGTGGAAGAGAACTAGTGCGGCTGATATATATCAGAGAGACGCTTTGCATCAAATGGTTTCTTAGGGCGTATAAAACAGAAACAAAGCCATACAAAGAGGGCTCTTCCTGGGCAAAAACCACCATTCTCGATTTTATCTGAATCTTCGTCTCTCTCGAAAGGTTTAACCACAACAACTGCAAAACGTAAGTTTGTAATTTGAAGATACAGCCCGATTATAATCCTTTCCTTGTTGTTGGGAGTGTGTTTCTTATGCTACATGGAAACTTTTGTTCGAATTAGTCAAAAACCCTAGTTTCTCGCTGATTGTTCCATTTTTTTTCTTTAGATGGATAGGTATCAGCGAGTGGAGAAACCGAAGGCGGATACGCCGATTGACGCGAACGAGATTCGTATCACCAGTCTGGGGAGGGCACGAAACTACATCACCTATGCGATGAATCTTTTTCAGGTATTGTTTTTTCCTCTTTGATTTTACATTTACTTCGTCATCAATGAATGTGAAATGTGTTAATCGAGTTTTGAGTTAGGTAACCATGTTTTGTAATGCATTGGGAGATATCTTTTAGGGTTTACGAACGACTTTTGTCATCTAATATGAAGAAGTTTTGAATCCAGGATCAGAATTTATATAACTTCTTTATAATACAGGCGTTAGGTACTCTACAATTAGTTGGAATTAAAATTAATGATTAGATTTACCTCTGCATCATTTATGTCATTTCTTCGAGGAAGTTGATTAATTTTTCCGAGATTTAGATAAACCGATCCGAAGCTGTTACTCTTGATTGAGTATATCTATGATCCAAGTTTTTTTATCATGTGGTAGATATATGCTCACACTATCTGAGTAACTTAATTATGTCATTTGTTGTGTGGTTAAAGATTTTTTTTCACTGGCGTATAGTGATTTAAATGCACAATGTTTACGCTTATGGTTTGCTTATATAGGAAAAAGGGTCAAGTGAAGTCGTATTCAAGGCAATGGGAAGAGCTATCAACAAGACTGTTACCATTGTAGAGCTGATTAAGGTACTTTTGAGAGTCCAATTCATTTTTTTTCCCTTTCTTACTATGATGGTTTATTTGAAAAGTATCCTTTTAACATGTATTGCAGAGAAGGATCCCTGATCTTCATCAGAACACATCAATAGGATCCACAGACATTACAGACACCTGGGAACCACTAGAGGAAGGCCTTCTACCGTAAGGGGCCAAAAAGCTTTTATAAAAGTTCATTTATAGAAACTTTCTGTTGTTTCATGTTTTCTCACTATAACAACTGCTCTACTTATTTCTTGACTGTTTGCATGTTTTGAAGTTTGGAGACCACAAGGCATGTGTCAATGATAACGATTACCTTATCCAAAATTGAGCTTAATACATCCTCTGTTGGGTGAGTTTCTTGTTTTTGTTTTTTTGTTAATGTTCCTGATGGTATATCGTTGTGGCCCTTACTCATAATCAGATTTGTATGTTATATCTCAAGCAATAAATGGTGTCATAGCTTCTTAGTTCTATTATCTTTGATCAAATAATGTTTCAGGTACCAGTGCCCCATTCGTATTGAGATGGTTAAGCCGATGGGCGATATTGATTATGAAGGACGAGGTTTGTCAACGGCACTCTCAATGGTTTTTTAAACCTCCCTTTGCTTGTGGTCTCATAAGTTTCCTTTGTATCTCTTGCAGAGGGTTCACCTGGTGGCAGGGGTAGAGGAAGGGGAAGGGGCCGCGGAAGAGGAAGAGGACGAGGAGGCAGAGGTTAGTTTTGCTTACAACATGTTCTGTCTGATTACCACGCGTTCTAAATCCTCATCCTTTCACTTGAGAAGGTATCATATGATATATGGATCATTTGAAATTCTTTTTTTCTGTTGCTGCCAGGAAATGCTTACGTGAATGTGGAGCATGAAGATGGAGGTTGGGAACGAAACGAGACGTATGGTAGGGGAAGAGGACGTGGCGGCAGAGGCCGCAACAATCGTGGTCGTGGAAGAGGAGTATACAATGGTCCTCCAAATGAGTATGATGCACCACAAGATGGAGGTTATGGCTACGATGGTCATGATCAACGTGGCTATGATGACCGTTATGATGGTCCTCCTCAGGGCCGTGGTGGTTATGATGGTCCTCATCAAGGCCGTGGCGGTTATGATGGTCCCCAGCAGGGTCGTGGTGGCTATGATGGTCCTCAGGGCCGTGGTGGCTATGATGGTCCTCAGGGACGTGGTGGTTATGATGGTCCCCAGCAGGGTCGTGGTAATAATAATCAAATAACATTTTATCTTGTTAACATGGTTTTTGGAGCTTAAACCTGTTAATGAGTTTTGAATTGGTTTGGTGTAGGGCGTGGACGTGGACGCGGAAGGGGAGGTCGTGGGAGAGGAGGAGGAGGTCGTGGGTTCAACAGCAGCAGATCAGATGGACCACCAATTCAGGCAGCTGCTTGAGAGTGAGGTTTCTTATGCACAAACATAAAAAGAAAAAAAAAGCCAAGTCGTTGGATGTTTTTTTTCTGTCTCCTTGTTCTCTTTCTCTCTTTCTATGTTTGTTTCTGTCCATCAAAGAAGACATGTTTGCCATAAGTGTATCTCTTTCCCTTTTCCATTGATTCACAGTTTTTATTTTTCTAGCTTGTGCTCTGTTTCCTTCAGAGTTTCTTAGGGTAAAATATATGTTCAATTTATTTATGGTCGGTCTTCGTCTTGGGTTATTGTTAGGGAAAAACTACTGAGGCAACCTCTTTGTCGTTTTTGTTCTCTCTTCCGTTTTCTGTTTATTAGTTTTGTTTAGGTGAGAGTGAGACACAGTTTGGACAAATTTTAACTTAATGTGATGGAACAGTTGATTCTTTTATTTTCTTAATTATGCTTTTAGTATTCAATTGCTGTCCGACTTTATAGTTACGATAAACTGATTCGCCATGTCGACACGAAGGGTAAAATATATTTACCCGGATATATCGAACCAAACCGGTTATCTTCTCGGTTAATTACTGCTCATAGAAAAAGGAAACATAGTTCATTTAGGTGACATGGTATCGAACCCGGGTCACTCAGGCTTTTAGGTGTAGTAATATAAATAATTATAGATATATTGCGTTCTGCAATACATACTGCTGCTTTAATGTTCTTGAGTCCTTTACTCTCGTCGAAGTTTTATCTGTCTTTGTGAAGAAGTTTGAGATTTGCAGAAAAAGATGACTCAGGACGTGGAGATGAAAGATAATCATACCCCTACTCAATCCATCATCTCTGCTCCTCCTACCTCCACACTGCAGCGTAAATCTCCATCTTTTTTTCGCTCAATTTCACTATGCTAGGTTTTTCTTTCTTTTGTGTTTCAAAATTGATTTCATTGGGCTGCCTTTTTCTCCCAGATTTGAAGGATATTGCAGCTCTGATTGATACCGGATCGTATACGAAGGAGGTCCGTCGTATTGCCCGTGCTGTGCGTCTCACCGTCGGGCTAAGACGGAAACTCACCAGCTCCGTGATCTCTTCTTTCCTTGATTTTGCTTTGGTTCCTGGATCCGAGGCTTACTCTCGTCTTTTTCATTTTGTTCCTAAGGTGTGTATTGTATTGCCTTCACTTCTCCACTTTGATTTACTGGAATGTTTGCTTATGAGCTTATTATGTTTTACAAATCATGGATTTTAGATTCATGCATTTGTGGTTACCTTTTTTTTTATAATGATGAGAATGATTACTAGTACTACGTTTTTTCTGAGTTCATGTTAGTACTACTAGTACATACTGAGTTCTGCCCATGAAACCTATGTACACACTGATGATTAGATCTATAATCATGGTTTCAGATCGATGAACATGAGATGGAAGTTGATACCGCATCATCTACTTCCCAAGCTCCTCCCAAACATTTACCTGCAGAGCTGGAAATCTACTGCTATTTCATTGTTCTTCTTTTTCTGATAGATCAGAAAAAGTACAACGAGGTTACTTCTATCAATCTGAGGTTCTTCATTTACATACTTTGTTAATTAATCTTGTAGGTCTTAATTCCATATATGCTTTGCTTTCTTAACTTTCAGGCCAAAGCTTGCTCTTCAGCTAGCATTGCTCGCCTCAAAAGTGTAAACCGGAGGACTGTTGATGTCATAGCTTCGAAGTTGTATTTTTACTACTCTTTAAGCTACGAGCTAACAGATGATCTTGCAGAGATACGGAGGTAAGTATTTCACAGACAGTTTGGTTTGGTCTTATAACTTCATCATGTGTTCAACAGTTAATTATTTGGTCAACTTTTTTCTGTTTCTGTTTGCAGCACTCTTCTTGCTTTACACCACTCTGCAACATTGCGCCATGATGAGTTGGGTCAGGTGCGTGTTTGACATTTTTTACAAAGAATCAGTTCGCATGAAAATTCTGAATTTGATTATTAAAACTACCATTCATGATGCAGGAAACACTTCTGAATTTGTTGCTTCGCAATTACCTACACTACAATCTGTATGACCAGGCAGAGAAGTTAAGGTCAAAAGCACCTCGATTTGAGGCACATTCTAACCAACAGGTACTTTTAAATTATGTTTTCATATACTTGGCTGGTGTGGCTTTCTAGGTAGTCATGTATTAAAGTTCTCTGTGAACATTCTCCTGTTTTAAACGTAAAACACATAGTTAATCGCTGGTTTACTGGATGCACACCTTATGATTTAATCTACAGTTTTGTAGGTATTTGTTTTACTTGGGGAAGATCCGTACAATTCAACTTGAGTACACTGATGCAAAAGAGAGCCTCCTCCAGGCTGCTAGGAAAGCGCCCGTTGCATCACTAGGCTTCAGAATTCAATGTAACAAGTGGGCTATCATAGTTCGACTGCTGTTGGGTGAAATACCAGAGCGGTCAATTTTCACGCAGAAGGGAATGGAGAAGCCTCTTAGGCCATATTTTGAGCTTACCAATGTGAGTTCATCTTTGCATCTGACATATATTCTACAATAAGATTCTCCTACTAATATTCTTGTTTAAATTTTGACAGGCTGTGAGGATTGGTGACTTGGAGCTGTTTGGGAACGTCCAAGAGAAGTTTGCAATAACATTTGCTAAAGACAGGACTCACAACCTCATAGTCAGGCTTCGACACAACGTGATCAGAACAGGACTGCGTAACATCAGCATCTCTTACTCGAGAATCTCTCTGCAGGATGTTGCACTAAAGCTAAGACTGAACTCAGCAAACCCAGTGGCTGATGCAGAAAGCATTGTGGCTAAAGCCATTCGAGATGGAGCAATTGATGCGACCATCGACCACAAGAATGGTTATATGGTCTCCAAGGAAACTGGAGATATCTACTCTACTAACGAACCGCAGACTGCGTTTAACTCAAGGATTGCGTTCTGTTTAAATATGCACAACGAAGCGGTGAGAGCTTTGATGTTCCCACCAAACACGCACAAGGAGAAAGAGAGCGACGAGAAAAGGAGGGAGAAGAAGCAGCAGGAAGAGGAGCTCGCCAAATACATGGCCGAGGAAGACGATGATGATTTTTAAATTTGATACAAACCTACTGTTTTATCTGTTAACACTTTTGTCATTTCGACATATCTGACGTTTCTTGTTTTTGTTGAGAAAACATTTTGGACTGTTTCTTTACAAGTTTTCATCCGTATCTGAACATTTTAGAGTTCTCACAAAATTGTGCTTTATAATTTGTATATGATTTGTTTCCATTAGAGGTGGTCAAAAAAATTCTTACCCGAAAAAACTGAGCTGAACCGTAATTATGTTAAAATAATTTATTCGAGAAAATAACGTTTATTTTACTAATTAATATTAATATTAAAAATTTGGGGATGTGGTACATCGGGTGCTTTCTCCAACCGAGTTTGTTTATAAGATATCGCATTTGTCGGGATTTTCTCGATTATTCGGTTATAAGAAATTGCGTTTATCTTGCACAATATTGTTATAAACTTGGAAGATTTGACTATGAAGCAGACGATTTAATTATTAAAGGGCAATCTTTTCTTGTCATAAAATTGTGCTTGATTACGTATGATTGCTTAAGCCCAATCCTTGTTGGGAGGAAGAACACAAGTATGAATTAGATCCATAGTAACCATGAACACGATCAACAACAATATCAGTAGATGGGCCGCCTTTACCTTGTAAATAAGGCCCATTAGTCCAAATTCGAATCGGCGAAGTAATTCCGATTGTTTTTCGCCGTCGGAAGGGTAAACACTCAAAAGTAATAAGGAAGAAAACGATTCCTATATCGTTCTGTGTTGTTTGAAACTTACGAAGAATGGAGATTCAGAAGTCTGAGGCAGAGACAAACCCAGAGTTAATTAAGCAAAAGCAATACGACGAAGTAGAAGCTTGCGACGAGCAACAGAAGCATCAAGCTCATGAAGGTAAGGAAATTCGACATGAAAAGGAAGACGAATTGCGAAAGCTTCTGCTTTCAGATATTGGAGATCTTCCGCTTTCTCCTCCTTCACTACACAAATCAATTTCGTTTCTTACTTCATCACAGGTTCTCAAATTTAGCTACAGTTTTTTTTCTTTTCTTTTCAGAAACCCCCTTTTGATAGTTTGAATTTAAAAAACTTTTGTTGATTGCAGATTTTACGAAATCTGGTCATGATCAATACATTTACCGTCACGCCAATGGGTATTGTTAAATAATGTTCCTTTTGATTCTCTCTTTGAGATGATGAAATTAGTTATCTTACTTGTGTGTGTTTGTAGTTTGTGTGTTATCGGATTGGCTCCTACACATATAGCTTTTAAGCACGAAGGTGGAATCACTAACGTTGATTTCAATGTTGGTAAGTCTGATCGTAGCGTCTTGAAAGTCTCGGGCAAGCGTAAAAAGGTTGCTGTCTCTTTGTTTATTGTTTACCTCTTTGTAGCTTAAAGTTGCAGGTCACAAAACTGTGTCTTTAGTTTTCTTTACCAGCTTTAGCTAGTGTTTTAACTTACTCGTGTTACATAGAATGCGCTGCGCTCTGAATCGAATACAGCATTGTGCAAAGTTTCCACTGCAAAAGATTCTTACATTGTGAGGTGCAAATCTTGGTTTCACTTACCCTTTTCCTGAATCTCTCGAATGCGAAAAAATTGAAGTTTTATTATGGTTCTGAGTTGGTTTTGCTAGGTGCTGCTTTAAAGGTTCTCTCTTGGAGGTAAACGAGAGATTAATCACGCAACCGGAGCTTCTTAATTCATCGGTAAGAAATAAGACAAAATGTCTCAATTGTGTTCTTCTGTAACATTTGTAGCTCTAACTGTCAAGTAAAAAGTCTCAAAATGTCAAGCGAAATCTATCTCTACAAATACTCAAAATAACTTGGATAATCTTATCTTTGCTTTTATATATGAGTAGGATAAAGCTGAGGACGTTGTTCTGTATTCTGATTACCTTATAACATTATAGAATCTAATTAGTTCAGGCTGATCGGGAAGGATATATAGCGATAATCATGCCAAGGCCTGCAGATTGGACCAAAAACAAGGAATCATTGATAACTCTAGAGGAATATAAAGAGAAGAAACAACTGTCTTTGTGATACAGTCAAATTAGTTTTAAGAACTTTGAAGTTCTTTTGCAGTCTTGTTGTTCTACAATATATTCACTAAGCTGCTGTGTTTTGTTTTGGACTAGTATTACAAATATAATTATAAAACGATTTTTGGTTTTCTTGTAGTATTTTTAATAGAAAATTATGATTCAAGGATGTACTTACTATTTATATACAAATTTGGAGAAATTTTTCTCGTTTGATCTATCAAAAACATTTTATAATTCGTTCATTGAGAAAAGTGTACAACAATTCCGTTGTCGTCCAGCGGTTAGGATATCTGGCTTTCACCCAGGAGACCCGGGTTCGATTTCCGGCAACGGAGGTTTTTCTCTTTTGATTTTTTTAATCTGATTATATACTTTTAAAGGACAAAGCCCAAGGCCAATAAGGATTTACAGGACCACCAAAAAATGAATTAATAAGGCCACAAAGCAAACAGGCCCAACAACAAAAGTTTAGCTTCAACCTAAAATTAAACACCAACAGAGGAACACTTTGCTTTTACGATTTTTTGAAAGATAGATTTCAACTAATCTGAATATGAATCTTCTGCTGATAAAGTGTTAACAACGTAAAGAGTATTTATACAGTGTATATCATATATCGACAAGTTTCTACTGATACAAAACTCAGTCACGAGACTTCCTCATTTAAGGTTTGCTCCATGGTCACATGGCCATGGACTCTTATTACTTAAATAAGTAACTTGCCTAGCAATTACAAACAATCTAAAAAAATACAGAAGATGCGTTTGTTATAGCTAATTTCTGCAATCTCACAAACAAATACCAACTTTGTTATTCAGAGCATGTTTGAATTTACTCCGAGACTTGCTTTTGCATCCAGAAATGAATCTCAAGAAGATAATCGAAAGTTTCAGGTATTTTGGTAATTCGAATCTAAATACTCGAAACCTAAAAGCATACCCGAAATTTTGAGTTTTCTTCGGTTTCTTCCCATTTATACCCAAACTGACTCAAATTCAAAGCTACCATTGAAAATAACTTAAAATATGCTTTGGTTCCAACATGAGCATTTCAGTTTAGTTTCATATATTCTTTAGTTTTGGTTCTATTCGATTATTTAGTTACATAAATTTTTTAACTAAGCCTAACCAAACTTAATATAGTTTAATTTTATTTCGGATTGGTTTATGTTCGATTTAAATCAATTTGGTATGACTTTATTTTGGTTTAGTTTTAGTTTGATTTAATAAACATATAAACATTTTTTTGATAAAAAATATATGAATATTTATGAAAAAAATAAATTCATAAAATTGTAAAACTGTAAAACATAAAAGAGGAATGATGAAAAAACTAAAAATAATAACAATTTAAAGTAATTGTAACTAAATATTAATTTCTTTTTGTACTAAAATTTAGATGTTTAACAAAATTTAAAATTAACATAAATATATAAATTAAGTTAGTAATATTATAATATATATATATTATATAATATTATAATATATATTATGTAATACAATTAATAATATAATATTTTATGTAATATTATTGACAATATAATAAAATAAACACATTAGTTTATTAGTTTGATTCAGTTTTAAGTCGAACTAAATCAAACCATTTAGGTTGTGAAAAATTGTAATCAAATAGTTTATATGTACACTCTGGTTTGATTCAGATCAATTTAAATCTTGTTGGTTCGATTCGATTTGGTTCGGTTAAAATACTCATCCCTGTCCATATAGATCACACCCGAATATCCAATCCAAACCAAAAACCAAAACAAAACTAAAGAAACCAAATTCAGTCGGTTTTTATCGTAGAGTTGAACCAAACCTATATGACTATTTTGCTTCCTTTCTTTACTTTTCATTATGTATGTGTATATATAGTAGCTTAGTTTGACAAAATATTATGAAACATTTATATAGGACGATGCTTTCTTCTTTCTTTTCACGTCCTTGCTTTGTAAACTATCCTTTCAATCATGTACAATCATCACCTTCTCAGTCGTCGTCTGCTTGTGCACTCGACCCGGTTTGCGGAACAGACTCATCATCTGACTGATTAGTTCTTCAAACGATGGTCGTTTCGCTGGATCACTGTTCCATGAATTCATGACAGAGATTAAGAAAATGCCTCTTCAAAGCTTTTGATAATGAAGATCTTACGTTTGCCAACAATCTTGTAGTATGGATGCGATCCGAGGATTTAATCCTTCTGGTAAATCTAATCGTCTGTCGATGAACTCCACAACTCCAACAACCTAATTAAAAGTCTGTAGGGTTTACTACAATCTTATATGATTTTAAGTTAAGCAATACTCTCTTAAGGACATAATTTGAGAAGTACCTGAATGGAGTTTAGACGGTCCCATGGTACAAAAGTAGTCATTACCTCCCATAAGATGACTCCAAAGCTGAACACATCATACCTATTACGGCAAAAGTGGAGACGGTTTTAGGTTTAAAATTTATGTGCAAGTTATTCAAATAGTATTATCAAGGAAAAGAGAACAAGGAGACGTCATATTTTACGTACTTCTCATTGGAAGGTTCACTTCTGACTTCAGGGGCTTATGAGAATCAAAATGGCTTTTAAGATTCATTACTGTTCCTTTCCCGGATTTAGTACTTAAAAAGGTTGCGTTTTTCCAGTTTGACAACCCAAAGTCTCCAACCTAGAGGCTTCATCATCATCTTTGATTTCTTCATCATCATTAATTACGGAAGTCATTATTTCTTCTATAAATCTGAATTTTTGAACATGTATCATTTTCACCCGGATAGCTAAGTAGACTATTGAGATTCAATTTATTTCGATAACCAAGATTACTAATCAGATCTTCCAGTTTATCAATAACATTATCACAAGCTGATCCATCTAATGAAATTCTTGATAAAACTTTTTTTGAACAAATTTTGCAATGTCGAAAACAATTTGCTACTGTCTCTTGACGAACATTAATTTTCCAAGACGATACTGCAAAATTGATAGCATTCAAAACATTGATCTGACTTGGATTCAGCTGTCCCAACTCGTAACGTTCTAAAAATATCACGGTAAAATCTCCTTCGTAGTGCATCTTAAAAGATCTTATTATTCCAGCATCACAAGGTTGAATTTTGTATGTCATGTTGGGGTGGTAAGAAGAACAGTTCAACATTACGTAATCCTTCAATATTATGCGCATGTGCTGGACAATTATCTACCACTAACAAAACTCTTCTACCATGCATGATCTGATCAAACCAACAAACATATTCTTCAAAAATCATACCTGTCATCCAAACTCTTTTGTTACCACGATAATGACAATTCAAGCTATTCATGTTCAAATGCTTGAAACAACGTGGCTTTGCAAATTTTCCAATGATACATAAAAGAATTTTTTCAGACCTATCTTCATTGCAACAAATAACAATTGTTAGTCTTTCTTTGTCTTGCTTTTTTCCTTCAAGTTGTTCTGTAGCAAGAAAATGATCAGTTTGTAATCTATAAAACAAACTAGTTTCATCCATATTAGAAACATGCTTCATAGAGAACTTATCTATTTTTCCCCTTATAGATTCTAGTTTCTTCTCCATGTCTTGCACATCGACTGAACCGTTTTCTCCAAAACGACAAAATGATTTGATATCATGTCGTAACTTGAATTTTTTCAAGTCAATCTTGGGAAAATTGGTGCTCCACACCATCTTGAGGGTAGATTAGTTTCATTGTCTCTTTTGTCTTCTCTAAAATTAGTTCTCCCATCATAATCACTCGGTCTTTGTATTGGAGAAACTACTCAAAAATAATTTTTTCCATTTCTAGATATTTTTGCTGGTTTGTGCCGCTTGATATTATTTGTGGTTTCTAGAGTTGTAGAAAGATATTTAGCTGATTGTTTGAGTGTGTTTGAGATTGTACCTTGACTAACTTTCAAATGAAATGTTTCTTCAAGCCACAATTTCAGATTTTTGGAGTGTTTGCGATATGCTCTCTTTTGTACTCATATAACTCTTTTCGTATTTGATTTGATTTTGTAACACCTTTAAGATGAGAAGTCATTGCTAGAATGTGTGTTAAGAAAATATGTAAGAATGAAAAAAACATATCAAAACAACATTAATATATATAAGAAACTCATAGATTAAAAAATAAAATATCAACATATACGTATAAATTATAAAATATATGTTGATATTTCATTTTTCTATTTAACATATATGAAAAAAGAAAAATGGAATATCAACATATTTTTGTATAAAATATGTAAACATCAAAATAAATGGAAGTTTTAGAAAAGAAGTTTAATAATATATGACTAAAATTTTTTTTCGTATTTTACATTTTCGAATATTTGTATTTTTTACAGATTTTTTTTATAAATTAATAATATTCATTTATAGATAAATTAATACTTCTTTAAATTAATAATTTTATAAAATCCCAACATTATTAATTTATAAATTTTTAACTATATTACGAACAAATATTAAAAAGCATAGTGTCTCATTTTAGTCTGAGCAAACAAACACTCACTTAATCGAAAGCTAAATAATAATTTAGTATCTTGATATATAGATGGATATTTAGAGCATTTCTAACATATTACTCTATTTTTTATTCTATAAGACCATTTCCAATAATATTCTAAATCATTCTCTAAACTTTATATTCAAAAGATTATTGAAAAATGTATTGTTTTGGATTTGATTGTATTTTGAGTCTAAAATAAAATCCAATTATTTAATGCTGTGTTAGTTGGAATATATTAAAAGATACTGTTATTCAACAATAAATTTATTTGATGTATTTACAATCACCTGTTATTTACAATTTTTTTATAGATTTTAATATAGTTGACTCTGATTTAATTTCTTGAGTTCTTTCATAACTAAAGAAAATCATATATTTTTAGTAGGGATCCTGAAATCTGAACTACTATGAGAGAAAAAAGAAATATGACTTCTTCGTTGCATCTTCTTCCATCGTTAAAATTTAAGAAAATCATCAATTTCATTCTAGGTTTTTGCTTCCCATCAATCTACAACGCTTCATAATATATATTCACATTTGATCAAATAGAAAACAGTGGGAAAAATACAAAGAAAGATGTTATATTCCACTCTACCTCAGTGGAAGTATATGGATCTTACGAGTATCAAAACAAGATGCCGAAACATCAAAAAAACCGCAATGAAAGGTACATCTACATACATACATATACACGCATGAGTCATCTTTGCAGATAGTATTTGAGGTACTATCGGCGCACCACACATGTGAGTCACGCCGTGATCATGGATTAAATGGTAGATTAACGGTGCATGGACCTTACGCAAACAGACGTTAGCCTGGAACATCGGTAGTGTCCATAAATAAACCGGATTTTCCGGTACGGCCCAATCAATTAGAGAATCAAGCGCCATAACGAAAATACCCGTGGCAATGAACCACTCCTTCAGGAGACGATGTCGTAGAAGTGTAATTGACCACAATCGGATCCCATTCGTTCTTGGGTCGGATCCATTCAACACTCGGGGTCCCCTCTCTCAAGTAGATCACTGTACGAATAACAGAATTTTGAATTTTCCGCCACGTCAGCATCATCTTCCTCTTCCTCGTCGGTGATTAAGACGAGAATCGACGGATCAAGCAACTAGGCGGTTGCTTCGACGGCGAGATTGGAGTAAAACACATCGACGAAGAGAACCTTAGATTCGCAATGTTGGAGGAATATAGAAATTGTTCGTGCGTTAGGAATTGCACCACACATCTGAACGGCGAATAGAAGCTCGTACATGGCCGGGGTTTTGGCAGAGAGAACAGAGACAACATCAGATCTTCGGATTCCAATGGAAGCAAGAGACGAAAGCGATACAGAGACAACGAAGATTCGTCTCACGCCATGTGTACACAGTAGAATTTTCGAAAAAGAATGGAAATACAGTACAGTCTCCATACACAGTGGCTGCTCTCTCTAGAAACCCTAACGGCGTCAATGGAGGCATATTCGCAGCGTTTGGCTTCAAATCCTCCATTTTTCTAGCTCTGACCAAAATCTGATGAAAGAATGATATAAGATTTTACAGTGTAAATAATATTCATACATTACCGTTTATATAGAGATATTTTAAATGAGGAGACTTTAGTAGCCTATTTTTGATTTTGAACGCTCAATGGCCATAGCTATGGGCTCCCATTACTTAAACAAGTAACTTGATTAGTCAGACAAATCAATCTGAAAAAGAAGTTACAGGAGAATAGAAAAGCAAAAACTTGTTATATGTAAAACATTGCAACTAATGATCAGGAAGAAGACAAAGAGTTAACTATGGTCATCTCATTTTTCTCTTCCTTTGTTCTCTTTTCTTCCTTGAATGGTTGTCCATTCTATCTCTTGATTCTCTTGTATCGTTTTGACTGTTTTTACTCTCAATAATTTCTGGCAAAGAGAATCCTCTAAACCAATAGTCTGTAAAGATTCCAGTAAGTCAAACTGATTTCTTCCAGTATAAGCAATGAATTCAAAAGCATTAGAGAGAAGGATGCAACTTGAAGGAGAAGATAAGTTATTGGAGGTGGGTAATGTTGAGATAAGCTTGCAAGAAGAAGCTTGAAGAGCAAGCTAACAAATAGATAAGACTAAGTTGTTATAGTTTAGGAGTTATCTAAATCTATATGTATTCCTAAAAGGTTTAGGAAATAGTTTTATCTATAAATAGAGATGTAGAGTTGTTATATCCTATTAAGAAATTTGAGAGTCTTTGGTTTTTGAGTAAGTTTCCAAAGTTAATAAAGAGAGTAGTCTTTACAAATTTCTGTTGAGTTCTTTCGATTAAAGCCTTTAATTGGTATCAGAGCAAAAGTTCACAAGAGAATCGAGAAGAACAAAACGATAAAGAAAGCTTGATCTTTGTCGTGTGAGAATCATGGGAAACAAACAACTAATCACGGTAGAGAAACCAAAGGAAACGAGTTCACCATCGATACAACTTCCGATGCTTCTACAGATTAAAATGTATGGTCAATGAGGATGAAGCTTACTCTTATGTTTCATAAAATTTGGGATGTTGTCAAAAAGGAGAAGCTGAAGGTGATAAAGACGTTTTAGCAAAGATTCTTCTGTTCCAAAGCATACCCGAGAATCTTATATCACAAGTAGGAAATCTAAATATTTCTAAGGAGGTATGGAATGCAATTAAAACTCGATATGTAGGAGCGGAATGAGTAAAAGAGGCATGTCTACAAACCCTAATGTCAGAATTCGATCGCATGAAGATGAAGGAAGGAGATACGATCGATAGCTTTGTTTGTAAACTCTCGGAGATTTCAACGAAGGAAACAACTCTTGGAGAAAGCATATCTGAGGCAAAACTAGTCAAGAAATTCATGAATAGTCTACCTAGAAAGAAGTTCATTCATATCATCGCAGCAACAGAACAATTTCTTAACCTAAACACAACAAATTTTGAAGAAATTGTTGGGAGGATGAAAGCTTTTGAAAAAAGAGTGTGTGATGAAGAAGAACATGATGATCAAAACAAGCTACTATATACGAATGAGGAGGGGTATGGAAGAGGAAAGAGTAGTGGACGAGCAAGAGGTGGTAGACGTGGAAAAGGAAGAGGCCGTGGGAGCAATGAAAAGAGAGATATGTCACAAGTGACATGTTATAGATGCGATAAGAAGGGTCACTTTGCTGCGAAGTGTCCGGACATACTTCTCAAGCTTCAAGAGGCATATGAAGATGATGAAGAAAGTAGAGATGAAACACAAGAGAAGCAGAATTGTGTATGCATGAAGTGGGTACTTCTTAATTAGAAGAATGTAGAACCGAGAAAATACGAGAAATCTTTAGAAGAAGATAAGATTTGGTATTTGGACAATGGTGCAAGTAATTGATAAACAGGTTTTTGCGGTGTTTTCTCAAATACCAAACTGTCTATTTAATCAATTGCAGTACAATATGGTGTCAATCCAATGGGAGAGTAACTAGCAATCAAGATATAATCTACTTATTCTAATCTAAGCCAGATTCGGTTTTAGCAAGTGGTTTATCTATCCTAGGTGATAACAAAATCTTAAAACAAAATGCTAAAAACAAAAAGCAGTATTAAAATGTAAAAACAGAGCATTAAAAGTAAAGCAATAGTGAAACTAATGATAAAGTGCAACACGAAATCTCAACCTAAAGCAGAGTATTAAAATTACGAAAATTCAATAAGGGAAAAACGGGTTCTCGAGGATTAGGATCAATGATTAGGGTATTCCTAGGGGTTCTAGACTTATCTATCAACCTATTTAGATGACCTCTAAGCAAGGAATCACATTCGCTCTCGCGCAATGGGACCTCTCCTAAAAGACAACCTGACTTGACTCTCGCCCAACGATTGGAAATTCAAGAGGCCTTAAGTATGGACCTTACAAAGCCTAATAACACCCTAGACAATCAATCTCTTGAGCTAGGAAGATGCTATCTTAATTTAAGCATGTTCAAGTGATTCCCCAAACGCCTCTCGGGGGGGATTCACCAAGAGATCAAATTTCAATTGATCAGAAAGAAACAAGCATTAAGAACACTTAAACTAAAGAGAGATTTAAGACCTTATTTAAACATAGACAAATCTAGAAATCCCTAAGTTTTCCCCTAATCTCACCCTTTCCTCAAGAACCCTAGACTAACTTACTTAGAATTCATGAAATAAAATAAAGACTTAAAATCGAAATCTAATTGCATAAAACTTAAAGCTAAAAATCGTAAATGCCTTAGTGAAAATATGAGACTCGAAAATTGCTAGAAAATATTGTATATTGAAAGTAGAAATTCTAGTACAATTTATAGATCAAAAGATCTTAAAGAAAAGGAAAAATACTTAAAGAGAAAAAGGGAAAAATTCCCTTGAAAGAAAAATGAGAATTTCCTTTTAAAAGTAAAAAAGAAATTTCCCTAAGAAAGAAAAATAAAAAAGAACTAAAAGATAATTGGGCTTGCACAAATGGGCTTTTGATGGGCCTTTTTCGCAGGGAAGCCCAAAGATTCAATCTTCGTCTAAAGTCTCGGTTCTGGTCCGTAAAGGCACTCGACCAAGTGATGGTCGAGTGTCATGCTCGAGTGTCGGAGACTCGAGTGACAAATCTTCTATTTTGCATCTTGAACTTCAACCTTAGACCAGTCGATTCCTCATTGGTCTTCTTGTACTCCGAAATACTTCGTGATAAGCTCCAAAAAGTACCTAAAAGTCCCTTTTATGCAATGTATGCAATGCCCGATACTAATAATGCAAATCATGCTAAAAGGAACCTAAAACAATGATAATAATGCAAGTATGAATGCAAAACATGCTAAATAATGGTCCTAAAATGTGGTAAAATGCAGACACATCAACTCCCCCAAACTTAGTCTTTGCTTGCCCTCAAGCAAATGTGCATCGAACTAAGAAGGAAGAGAAGTTGCTAACAATGGGAACATCTTACTTAAACAAATGACCTGCCAAATCGAAAAACTGTAACCCACAAGTGAAACCTCATTTTTTTGTAAGAACCACAATTTACTTTCATCAAGGCTTAGCATCAAGACCGATTATTCCCTAACACTTAGTTGGTCTCTTAAGAAATTCAGATTCGAAACCTATTTCTTTCAAGTGCAGTCCGCAAAAGGGGCTATTAATCAAAGACTTTGGGATTCAACTTCCTCAAATTCAGCTAGTCACTAATGGTTTAAGCATTTTCGATCACTTCTCAACTCTTTACTCGTTTTTATTGGCTTTAGCTTATCAATGAAGCACGAAAAAGTACGGGTTTACGCACAGTCCCGGTTCACCTTAGGCATCGATGTATTAGCTTTATCAATGAGACGCGAAAAAGTACGGGTTTACGCACAGTCCCGGTTCATTTTAGGCGATATCGAAATGGTTTTATTGATGAACACAAGAAGGTACGGGTTTACGCACAATCCCCGTTCATCTTAGACCATATATTTTGGGCCGAGTTTTGAGAAGGATGATTCAATATTCACCTTATGCTTTTCTTTTTACTTAGCTAGCTGAACCTAAGGAAGGATCTTATGCAATGTATCTCAAGCCCCTAATTTGGAAAATAAAATTCGATTATGAGGTAACAAATCAGGTTCTTTTCGAGACACAACCTAAGTATCGGTTTCAAAGGTTAATGATCTACCTATCAGTGTTCAAGAAGGAAAAACGCAAGTCTAAGAGTTCACTATGGTTACTAGCCAATCAACCTAGCAAGTCTACCTATCTAGCAAGATGATTCCCGAAACTCTAGACTCAATCCTATATGAATGCAATGCAACTATATGAACACTCTGTTTTTGACTTATGCATTTTCGATTTTTTCAATTTTTTTGGTTTTTCTATGCCTTAGATGTGATGCAAATGATCAAATGCAAGAATAAAAACTAAGAACCACAGAAAACAAAGTCAAATATCCTCTAGAACCCTCCCCCAAACTTAAATCACACAGTCCCTTGTGTGTATAAAAGTCCGAAAGAGGATCCTAGACCAGCAAGTCAAGTGAAAAATATGCAAAAGCAAGCTTAAGTAAAAGAAATGTAAAAGCAAGTCAATTAAAAAAAATATGCAATGGTATTTATAATGAAAGGAAAGGGTTTTTGTACCTCTTAATGATTCCAGTAATCGGATGCCACATTTCGCATGAGCTCCATGTAGTAGTCATTATGCCTTTGACGCTCGAGCTCAGCTTGCTCGAGCGTGTCCGTCGAGTGTTCGGAATGCTTGACTGATTGGTGCTCGAGCGGTTGGATCGAGCTTGCTCCTGCTGCATCAAATGGTCTTCTGTATGAGAAGGCTGCTGGGTTAGCTAAGGAGCGTCTAGCTGGTGCTGGTTGGTGTTGTCTTTCACGATCTGTGGATATGGAGGCTCTTCTTGGGCGAATAGTTGGTGGCAGTGGTTGTGGTCCGCTGTTCCTTTCTAGAGCTGCAACTCTTCTACTTAGATCATCGTTTTCCTACCTTCTAGCTTCGTCGCTAGCAGTCAGCTTCTTCACCTTCTTCATCAACCATTTGTTCATTTTCTGCAACAAGCCTATGTGCTTGTGTGCTTCTCGGATTGGTACTCCTTGACGAGGGTGGCATCGTGTATTCTTCAAAACAATATGCCTCGGGATCCACCTCATCGCTGTTTGTTGGTGATGAACTCTGCTGAGGTTCATTGGGATCGTACAAGGCTTCTAGAGGTGGGTTGAAATCCGTGTTTTGCCCCATTCTTATTGTCGTGTACTCCCTGTTTGGCAAGAGCAGAAAAACGTTTGGTCTAAGTAAATGATGGAAAGAGTAAAGGAGCTTACCTCGAACTTCTGTTGTAGCCAAGAATTGACTCCTCCTTAAATGATTGATGTTCATGAACCGAGGGTCAGCCCATTGTGTCTCATCGATTGGCACATTGCACCTTTCCAGAATGCATGTGATAAGTCCGCCAATGGTGATCTTTCCATCACGTCCTCCAGTTTTGTTATCCCTTGCCCAATCTCGGTATGTGACTAATTGGTTAGCAAACTGGATGGTTAATCCAGCATAGTTTCGATCTCCAATAATTGGGGATCCGTCACTCTTTTGACCAACAATGTCTTTAAGAGCAGTCACCAACATCTCCATTTCTCCTAGGTTAATTGTTCCAGTAGTAAAACGTGAGAAAAATATATTTGCTAGGATTGTTCGAAAATACCTCAATGCCGGGTTTCGGATCAGTGATGCCTTAGATCGGGAGGATGAGAATCTGCTCCTTGTTGATGCAATCGACCTCCACACATCATCCAACTCAGCTCTATCAAAATCGGGTCCATAATTTTCGGACTCGGCCTTTGGGAACTCGAAGAGGTCCCTAAGTGCTTTGAATGTCATTCGATAGTCCCTTCCTCTTATTGCAAAGAAGATGTAACCGCCACCTTGCTTTTCTTGGAGACTCTCGTTTTCAGCATCGTATAGAACGATTTGAACCGTTGCCAAAAACTAAAGAGTCTCTTCCTTGTAAGCTCTTTGCGGATATTGCACAAATGTGGACAGCCCACAATTTTGCAACATGAGATCCACATCTCTTGTTATCCCCATTGCGGTTAGCGTTTCCTTGCATGGATAGCGGGGTACCTAGAAAATCCATCCTCCGCAGATCGCTTAGTGCTCTTGCTGAGTTATGCCTCTCCTTCATCTCCTTCTCTCTTTTTCCGGCAAGAATTATCTCTCTTGCTTCTGCCGCCTCTCTTTCGCCATATCCATCTTCACGGAGTGTTTCAGCAGTAAGGTCCGGGTCCAATTCGTCTTCATCCATGTATTCTCCTCTTTCTTCCGACTCATTCTCAGATTGCACCTCCATCCTCCTCTTCTCTTTTTTGCCGGGTCTGCTTGCGGCCATGGAAGACTCTCCTTGGGAAGGATTGCTTCTTGATCGAGCATTATTTTTGGCTCTGAGGCGGAGGAGGTTGGCTTTGTTGGATTTTCCGTCTGTCATGGTGAAAGTAGGTCGGAGGAAGAGCAAGTATTCGGACACTCGAACAAGACACTCGAGCAAAGGTGATCGAGTGTAATGGATGAACAAAAAGAGAGACGATTTGCTTCTGTAAAAGAGAGAACAACTAGAGAGAAATGTTAGAGAGAGAATGTATTTTGTGTGAATGGAAGGAGAGAGGCCCCTCCTCCTTTTATAGAGGAGAAAAACAAGGGGGAGCCTTTTCAAATTCAAAATTTGAACTTAGATTAAATCAAATCTTTTTGAATTAAATGGAAAAGATATTGCATTAAAGAAAGATTTAACCCATTTTTCGGAGTAAATGTCTCCCCTTTCTCAGCTTTTGGCAGTTATAGGCTTGGAGGTATGTGAATAGGCATGAAGGCGGGACGCTCGAGCCTGACACTCGAGCAGGTTTGGTCGAGTGTCAGTCTGCCAAAAGCTGGCTGATGCTCGAGTGGGACACTCGACCAGGCGTGGTCGAGTGTTGTTCCATCTTGTCGGTTTTGACCCCTATTTGTCCCATGTGGGCCCCATTTTCCTGCAAAAGAGACCCAAAAAAAACCTTCCAAGTGCATGTAAGTCGAAATAGATGTATGAAAAAATGATAAAATAGCAAATTTGTAAGGAAATATGCGAAAAGGAAGAAATTGAATGTATATACAGAGGATACCTTTGGGATTGCCTCCCAACTGCGCTTGTTTATAGTCTCAAGCTCGACTTTCCTCCTTTTTATTGGAGAGGAGGTGGTTCATCGAGCAGAACCGAAGTTCCCTCGGGAATCATGCTGTTTGCCAAGTAAGGCTTTACTCTATGACCGTTTACAGTTAATCCTTCTCCATTGCTATTGGCTAAAGTGACTGCTCCATAAGGTAAAACTTGTAATACTTTGAACGGACCAGACCACTTCGATCGTAGCTTTCCGGGAAATAGCTTGAGTCTTGAGTTAAAGAGTAGCACTTGATCACCAACTTTGATTGTTTTCCGCTGGATCTTTTTGTCATGAGCTGCTTTTGTTCGATCCTTGTATGCTTTTGAGCTGTCATATGCTTCGAGTCTGATTTCTTCGAGTTCATGTAAGTTCATCTGCCTCTTTTCTTGTGCTGTCTTGATATCGAAATTCAAGAGTTTGGTTGCCCAAATTGATTTGTACTCTATCTCAACTGGTAAATGGCAGGATTTTCCATAGAGTAATTGAAAAGCTGTGCGGCCAATAGGTGTTTTGAAAGCAGTCCTATAGGCCCAAAGAGTATCATCCAATTTGGCGGCCCAATCACGTTTGGACAGCCCAACTATCTTCATCAAAATCGATTTGATTTGTCTATTAGAGACTTCAACTTGTCCGCTGGTTTGAGGATGATAAGGAGTTGCCACTTTGTGTTTAACCCCATGTTTCCTAAGTAAATTTTCGAAAACCTTGTTGACAAAATGGGATCCTCCATCGCTAATCACAACTCTTGGCACACCAAATCTGGGAAATATAATGTGTTTGGAGAGTTTAAGTACCACCTTTGCATCGTTTGTAGGAGCTGCAATAGCTTCTACCCATTTAGAGACATAATCCACAACAACCAAAATGTAACTGTTTCCTAAAGAAGGAGGCTTAAATGGTCCCATGAAATCGATTCCCCAACAGTGAAACACTTCTATCTCCAAGATCGGATTCTGCGGCATCTCATTCCTCTTGCTTATACTGCCCATTCTTTGGCAGCAATCACATCTGGATATGAACTCTTGGCAGTCTTTAAAAATCGATGGCCACCATAACCCGGATTGAAGGATTTTCTGTGCTGTTTTGAATGCAGCAAAGTGTCCTCCATAAGTAGATCCATGACAATGTTCCAAAATTCCATTGACTTCTCTCTCTCTCTCTTCTCTCTCTCTCAACAAC
>JAKUCM010001946.1:0-49889 GCA_023374145.1 Lepidium sativum
CGTTTATCGTTGGAACTTATTACTTAGGTGTCGATTTACTAGTCGCCAAGTGATATCCGACATGACAAAATTCCTCGGTCGTGAAACTTACCAAATACACAATACCCCAAGTTTTTGTTTTTCTTGTGTGGACTTATTGTTAAACATTTAACGGAGAAACATTTCTGTTTCTCAATTATACTTCATTCAATAAAATAATCAACAGTATACTGGTTTACTGCGAGTGAGAAATGACATAGAGATTTGTTGGTTCTAATACTAGGAACCTAATTAAGTACTGGTATAACTCAGTATAATGGTGACAAAATTCAGTTCTTCAGACTATGAAAACTCGAATTTGTTAGCTTTCAGACTATCTGAATAACTACAAAATGAACATTTTCCAAGAGATATTATGACCAAGCTTATTGCAATAGATCTCCAGAATCTAACAAAAGCAGATATGATTCAATGGAGACAAAAGAGTAATCAAAAATGCATAAGAGAATAAAAATAGAAGACAAAATCCAGAATCTGAAATTTCAACAAACGTCTTTCAAAATCCAAAACAGGATCAACATTTTCCATGATACCATCTAAAATTACGCTGTAAAAGATAGATTCGATAGCAAGAAGCACACAAAAAGCTCAAAAGTATCCTTTCGAAATACAGAATTTCTCAGAACCTGAGCTTGGTAAAGAACCACCTGTTCTTGCCAGTCTTGAAACGCTCCTCGAGCTTAGCCTTAGCCTCCTTAAGAGCTGTTACCTTCTTATCCTTAGACTGAAGAGCATCGAGACTCGCAACTTCCTTGAGATCCACGTCGAGTGTGTAACGAGTAGGCATCAAATGCTGGTAGTTAACAAGCTTGATGAAACACTTAACCCTAGATTTCTTCGCTGTCTTCTTCGCTGAGTCCTTGCGGATCACTTTGCTCGGGTACTTCTTCAATCCAACAACGAGGCAGTGTCCGTAAGGTCGCTCACGGTTTCCATCATCGAATGAACGGATGATCACCGCCTTTTTACCGGCGTAACGACCTTGAAGAAGGATCACGGCCTTGTTCTGCTTCAAAAACTTCACCATTATTGTTTCGCTTCTAGATCCCTCTTCTTCTGCCTTTCGTCTCTCTCTGGCTGCGAAAAACCCTAAGTGGCTGGATTGAAAGGGGTATCTAGCTTTAATAGTGACGCAGATTGTTATTACCCGAAAATGAAAAAACCCTAGCTCTTGTTATTGGGCCGTTAAGTTAGACCCATTTTAACTTGGGCTTTACATTGTTTTTACTCGGCCTAAATACTCCAAATGGTTACTCCCTTTCGTCGGTTCAAGGATCATTTTGATACCATTAAATCTTCGCCTTGCCAATGACTTGTTCTTATGGAAGCATTCTTCCAAATGTTTATAACCATGTTTTCTCTTCTTCCAAGACTTGGTCTCAGATTCGTGCTACATGTTCTAAAATCTCTTGACATAAAATCATTTGGTGTGCTCAAAGTATTTCTCGATATTCTTATATCTAGTTGGCTGGCCATTAAAACTAGATTTTTATTAATAGAAGGATGCGTTCTTAGAGTTTACCTCAGGAGTTATATTTTATGTGGTGAAAGAAATGAATCAAGAGACTATCTATTTCTTGGTTATTCTTTGATTTGGTGGAAATAAAGCAGGGGACTTCTTAATCATGTTTTACCATATTGGTATAATAGTTTCTCTGCTATTAACTCTCCCAATCGTCCATATCTTGATAGAATTCTATTGAGATTAGTTTTATGATCCTCCATATACTTCATTTAGAAATAAAGGAATTCTAGAATTCATAATTTTTCATGGAAACTTTTCCCATCTCTCTTGAGAGAAATTAACAGAGTCATCTCAAACTGAATATTTTGTTTATTCTACTCTCCTCATCCGGCTTGCCTTACTTCTCCAAAGGTAGTTTGAGATTATGATAACTTAATTGTTTTATTATTTGTCATTTAAATTTAATAACCTTGGTTTCCATCTTATACAAACCATTTTTTGTTGATATATATAGTGTAAATAATAACAGCTTTATCTCGGTGATGTGGAATTTGGGTGAAATTTTTTATTTTTCATTAAAATCTGGCTGAATTAGTTAAAATAAAATGGTAATAGCTAAATTCTATTGAATCTGGCGAACTTTTTTTACTCAAGAATTTTATAGTCTTTGATTTCAATAAACAAAATCTAAATCTAAATCGGATATCCAAAAAACACTATATATATAAAGTTTATTATTTGTATTCAAAATTGATATTAAAATATTTAAAATTATAATTAAAATTTTGAATATATTAGCCTCTTTAATTGATCTAACAAAATATTCAAATTTTAAATTACTTTTGTATAGTTTTTTAGACTTTATATAATTTTTTAATTTTTTAATTCTAATTTCTCTACTTAATAAATAAACATAAGAAAATATTGCAATGAAAAATAATGTCGTAGATTTTGAATATTTCATATGTTTGTGCCATAAAAATATTAACTACTCCATTATTAAGATGATTGATATTATTACAGTTATTAGGGAAAAATAAGTGAAATAGAACAAATACATAGTACATGGTGGATTTTTTGATAAAAGATAATGTTTTTAGTTTAGAAAGAATTGTTCAAATAGAGCAAAATTATACTCTAATTACATAAATAGTTTTTGTTGGAAAAATAAAATCAAACAAATGCAATAGAACGAGGTAAGTGGAAATTGTGATGTGTACTGTCTAAAGTACATAGAGTGTCATGCTCTTGGTGTGCCATTCTCCCCAGGATTGTATGATGATAACATCAATTTGATTAGAGATAAGTTATATGCAGAGATATTTGATAAGACCAATATTAGGGGAACTGAATATAACGAGTATAAAAGTTTGGACCTTTACACATCATAATTAGTGTTAAGGTCCAAAAATTTATGTAGTACATGTTT
Source organism: Lepidium sativum (assembly GCA_023374145.1). Classification (NCBI taxonomy): domain Eukaryota; kingdom Viridiplantae; phylum Streptophyta; class Magnoliopsida; order Brassicales; family Brassicaceae; genus Lepidium; species Lepidium sativum. Next base: position 2,934 of record JAKUCM010001946.1, read on the forward strand.
TGATTCTTGCAAACTTGTTTTTTTTGTAATTGAAAGGAAACTAATAATCTTTAGGATTGGCTAATAAGCAATACTTTTTGGGCTTGGCTAACATGTTTACTTGCAAAAGGTTATGTATTTTGGGAAATATATGTGAAAGGTTATGTATTATGGATATTGGATATGTGACTGATTATATAATGCTATATAATAACTTTATGTTTCATAATTGGAATTGTAATTTAAAAATGTCTACTAAATGTAGATGTCAAATAACGTTAACTATTGGTAGTAGACTTTATTTTACATATAAATGTTACTATCGTTAGTAGACTTTATTATAAGTCTACTAACAGTATATGTAAAATAAAGTTTACTATAAGTAATGTCAAATAATGTCTATTATTGGTAGTAGACGTTATTTTACATCTACTTATAGTAGAGCATAAATACAGTATACTTTTGGGATTTGATAACAGGTTTACTTGCAAGAGGTTTACTTACAATAGACCACAAATACAATCTACTTTTGGGATTGGTTAACAGGTCTATTGTAAGTACATGTCAAATAACGTCTACTATTGTAACATAATGCTATATAAATAATTATTGACAGTTTGGTAATACAGACATCATCTGCCTATTAAAAACCGAGAAATAGAACATATTAATTAAGTAGTCTCAATTACAAAATAAAGTAGTCCCAATTACAGAAAAAGTAGTCTCAAGTCGTAGACTTCATCTGCCTACTTAAAATGTACCTTCTCCCAGTAGACATCATCTGTAAATTAAAAATGTAGACTTAGCCTCTTTTCACAGCAGCAATAACATGTGAGCAAGGTATTTGTTCAGCAACAAACACACCACACTCGCATGTAAGTTAATCGAAGTTAACTAAACAATTTTGTGGTCCTTCTTTCACATGAAACCGCCATGTATCTACACGTTCGGCCACCATTGATTCCGTGTAATGCCCTCGTACAGCTAATAGATATTCAACTCCACGACTAAAGTGCGTTGTAAGACTCATAACATTTTCACGTCGTTTGCAAAACCACATTCCAAACTTCTCCCGTATGAACTCCAAAAGAAATGTTATTGGAAATCCTCTTGCTAGTTTTAATGCAGAATTCAATGATTCAGCGACGTTGTTAGTCTGTATGTGTATCTGTTACCCAGGAAATGAATACGAGACCACAAAGTCGGGTCTGCATCTTCTAAGTATGACGAAAAGGCAGGATTGATACAGCGCAACTCGTCCATATTCTTAGTGTAATCCCGAAGTGTATAAGCATATGTTGTACCTTTAACCAAATACAAGATGTGTTTGCCTTTAAATTTACCCACTATGTTGTTCTGGAGGTGATAATAGCATATCCCTCAAGTTGCCCATGGAAGAACATTGTTTCATGCATTTTTTATGGATTTGTGTATGTCAGAAACTATTGCCAACATATACTAATTAGAGAAACAACCACTTAATCCGGTTAAAAACCACTCCCATGAAGGATCATTTTCAGTGTCCACAATTCCAAATGCCAAAGGAAAAAACTTAAAGTAACCGTCTTGTGAGCATGCCCCTAGCAAAACACCACCGTACTTCCTAGAGAGATGACACCCATCAACTACAATAACTCGTCTAAGGTATTAGAATCCAGCCATAGAGGTTCCAAACGATGTAAATAGATATTTAAATCTATTACACTCGTTGAGTTCAAGACTAGTGACTGTACCCGAATTTGCTTTCTGTAGAAGAAGCAGATAGGAAGGTAACATCTCATGTCCATCTTTAGCTGATCCTCACACCAATTCCTGTGCACATATCAATGTTCTATAAGACACTATATAATCCAGTTTCAGCCCAAACATCGTTTTCATTGACTCTTTCATATGTTTCAGTGTAATCCCATCAATTATACCAAAACTATCTACAAATTACCTTGCAATGTGTCTTGGAGAAGAGAATCTAAAGTGAGCCACTCGCTCTACAATCGAGCATGTATGAACTTCCATATATTTTGTTACCCAAAATCTATTTTCTTCATTCTTGACGCTTGCTCGGATCTTGCATCCACGCCTACTAACACCATATTTAGCCACAAACAAGGTTTGGTTGACTTGTATGCTTTCATAGAGCATCTCGATAATACACCCATCATTTGCAATTATGAAACCAACTCATCCTTGTTTGCAAAACTCTTATTCATACACATACTGTTAGTACCCCTTCCTTGACTAATATAACCCTAGTTGACATCATCAATATTATAAATTGCATCATCTTCCTCCTCATGTTCAACTTTCTTATACTTACTTTAATCACCACCATCGACGTAGGCCTCATGTTTTGCTTCCAAGTCATTTGTATGCTCCAATTTCTCTTCTTTAATGTAATCATCAATGTCATCTTCATCATATCCTCCATATGTATCAACATCAGAGTCTTTATTGTCTTCAAACTTCTCCTCATATCAACATGTCACGCATAGACGTACGATATATGATTTAGTAATCTCCACCAAACCATGTACTTGTCTATCGTTTGTTGCATCATTGAGGTTGGAAGTGAATAAATAAGCCCAATAAGCACGGTTGTGTCTAGATCTAATTTTAGGTCTACTCTCAACTAGGGTTAGTTTTACAACTGACCAAAATGTTGACTATCCTCGGTAGACTTAATTTTGAAGTCTACACGATAAGTCTACCGAGAATTAAAAAAGTAGACTTACTATGACGTCTATTGAGGTTAGTTTTGCAATTGAATAATGTCAAATGAAGTCTACATTGTGTAGAAGTCAAATGAGGTCTACATTGTGTAGAAGTCAAATGAGGTCTACATTGTGTAGATGTCAAATGAAGTTTACTCTGTAAAAGTAGACTTCATATTGATGTCTACTCTTTTAAAGTACATTTCATATGATGTCTACTTTTCAGATCGATTATGTCGTATATCCAATGACGTAAGCTACTTAATTGTAGACGTTAATTGTAACTGACTGTAAAAAGTTGACTTCATTTAACATCTACACAATGTAGACTTATTATGTAGATTTCGTACAGAAAAGTCAAAATTAGTCAATTGCAAAACTAACCTCAATAGACGTCATAATAAGTCTACGTTTTTATTTCTCAGTAGACTTATTGTGTAGACTTCAAAATTAATTCTACCTAGGATAGTCAATAATTTGGTCAATTGCAAAACTAACCCTTTTTGCTTAGACTTAAAATGAAGTGTACATCAGATTTTTTTGTACAAAGAGAAACATGTAAAATTTATTTTAAGTCTATAACATATTGGTCAAATGCAAAACTAACTCATTTGTTGACTTGTAGACTTCATTCTAACTCTACATATAAAGTAGACTTCAAATGAAGTCTACTTTCTGCGAAAAATTGAAAAATAGTCATGAGTTAGATTGAGCTTGTGTTTACCTTCAAATATTGCCTAGAAATTTGAGTCAAACTAATACCAAAGAAACCCAATCCTTTATCCTTTAAAGAACTCGAAAACAAGAAGATCTAAGCATTTAAGAAAAATTCAAATGCAAATGAGTGAGTTTTTTGTATGAAACTGATAAGAGAGTAGGATTATAGGAAGTTTCGTGGGTTAATTGGGAGTTATGGAGCTCCTTTTTGGTTGTTAATGGTGGTTGAAAATATTGATCATTTTGGTCATGGGTTGAGAACGGGAATTGAACTCTATGAGATCTAATCTCCCGTTGTTCCTCAGTAGCTCAGTGGTAGAGCGGTCGGCTGTCTGTAAATAAGTGATTATCAAAATATTTATGTTTTTTTAAGTTTTTGTTGGTTATTTTAAAAAGTAATAACAATAACAAAATGACATAATTATAAATATACAGTCGTTGAAAGATAAAATAGGAAAAAAATTATAAAAGAAAAAGTGGAGGTCAAATTTGCATTTGACTCCATAAATAGGATCATTTTTGAAACCCCCTATAATATATATATATATATATATATATATATATATATAGAAGAAAGAAAGAAAAAAAGAAAAACAAATGATAGAATGAAAAGGTAACAAAAGTTCTTCAACAAATTGAGTTGAACTGACTGGTAACAACTGTAAAACATTTTGAAGAATAAAAGAATCTCTAATTTTTAGATTTAGAAAGAACGTATTCTTTTTTGTTGGTATCCATGTAATGTCTTAACGCCTACATAAACATGTTTTCCTTCTAGATGCACACAATAAAAATATTCTCCACATACAACTTGAAACATGATATTTGTAGACCTATAAACCCTACAATATGCAGCCATATCATGTGTTCTAGCTAAATGATATTCATCATATGGAGTGCAAATACCTTTATGTAACTTAGCGACTATTAACATCTTAATAATCTGATACATAGCTTGACAAGCAATAATCTCATGCATTGGTACCATTAGTTTTTCTCTTTCCCTTACAATGGAGTTGTTGAATGCCTTAGTCGACTTATTATATACATTTTCACAACAACTTATAAAGTTCATACACCATGACTTGGAATTCACAATTAAGACATCTTGATACACGCCAACATCGTACTCCAGCAAAGCAAGTGCATCATACTCTTTTTGTGCTCGACTTCATTGTAACTCCATGTGAGGTTCCAGATAAATGGTTTTATTTGAGTTTTTTTGTCGTGTTTGGTTTTAAGATTAACATAGATATGTGTGACACACATCTTATGCCCTATAATTAGCAGTTCCAACTCAACTGTCCTTATCAATCTCTATAGTAAAAAAAAAATGGTTAAATGCATCAACCAAGTATATAAGACAAAAAAAACAGCTGTTAAAATACTATATTTTGGTGATCTGATATTATGATATATCCATTATCATATAAGTCAGAGCCAAATCTTCTTTTAGTTTCTTAATAAACCACAACCAATTGACAGTATGTTCCACTTGAACCACTATCCTTACTAAAAGATACATGGCATTATCTCCATTTTTACCTAAAGCAACTAATAGTTGTCCTTTCATTTGTATCAATACTTAAAAGAAGTTTACAAATATATATTCTTAACACCTCAAAATAGACATAGAACCTAGAAAAGACATCCAGTCATTCCTTATTTCCATTTGTCTCAATAAAACAGAAGAATTAGGATTATATGCTAAGATTTCATGTCTACTATCCCTTAATCTTTTGAATTAGTATGCTTTCTCAATCCACTTCAATGTCCTATTTATAGTTGTTCAACATTGTGGTGTAGACATTGTTATATTCCACTTTGAGTTAACCAATTCTTCTATTTTTATTGGCATAAAATACTATAGTTTTTCCTAACTTTATCTAAAAATATTGTAGCTAGCATATGCACCTTTAACATCTCGCATTGCCTATTTGAATTACAACTATGCCTAGATTCTTGACCTTAGAACAAATTTTCATCACATCGTGAGATTTTCGACTTCTCTAGGTTAGAATCCTCTTTTTTTTTCACTTTTCAAAACCGAAAGAATTGGAAAGAGAAACTAATCCAGACCAAAAAAACTGAAGGTTCAAAACTACTCTATGTCTCTATCGCATACCGTTTTTCCGCCTCATGCATTACAAAATCAGTTTCCGTTCAGATTTAAATGTTGGAGAAAGTTGAAAACATCAAACGTGTCTACTTTTAAAATCGCGTTATAGTTTCCTTACAAAGTACGTCGAGAAATATCTACCCGTACATTTATCAATAATTTCTGGTTAAATGTGTCAATAGATTATAAAACATATAAAATTGCATGCTTGACTTTTTAGCCACACTATGAGATTACAGCCTATTCTAATCATGGAGTGTTAACTTCATATTTTACAAACCAAAAATATATATAATTTGGCCGGTCACATCGTGTTTGAGCAAGTATATATATATATTTTATGAAAACAGACCATTTGAATTTTATATAAATATTATTAAATGACCGAATGAGATCAAACTGAACCGACCGGATGAAATCCGTTCACATGGACCATATTACTTTGTCTATGCGGTTATATGTAATTAATTAATATCGTTAATTTATGCAATTAGCTTTTTGTTAATCTCTATGCAATTAAGTTTTCATAAGTCATAAGTCATAACTAACTAATTTATTATTTGGTTGAGTTTCAGACAAGTTACAGCATAAAATTATATAGCAAATCGGTGGAATCATATGTATTGAAAGATTATTAGCATTTTAATATAGCAAGTGGATTCTTCTCTTTTCTATTAAATATTTATTATATAACAAGTGGATTCGGTATGAATGACCTATAATCTACCCAAAACAAAAATTCAGAGTTATCCAAAACAGCTACATAAATTTACAAAAGTAAATAAAATTTTCATTAATCTAGTTGTCAACCAGTTATTTACGTAGCGTATAATTACTATATGTAAATTGGAAAAAGGTTTAAATGACTTTAAGTTTGCAAAATAGTTTAGTAAAATTATTTTGTAATGAGAAAAATAAAACATGGTTAAATTGATTCATTGTAAAATAATAAAATCAACATCTATATAGTAAGCTAAACTAATTGTGTAGTAAGATACAAATGACATTTAATTTAGTGGGAGGCAGTAATCAACTTAAGGCAGCACATTTGCATAATTTGGAATCGAATCCTCCTGTTATTATGTAAGAATTTGGCTATTGGGCTGATCAATTGTGGTATAATATAATTCGCAGTTGAAAAAAATGGTGTAGTACGGAGTAGTAAAAATAAATAAAATATAAAGGAAGAGAATAATATTGAGAAAAAAGCACCAAACTTTTAGAATCCACTAATCACTGAGCTGGTGTCTGGTGAACATATAATATAATGTTAATGAGAGTTAATTAAAATATTTTGAAAGTAGAATATATACTTTTGATATATGTCAACAGAAGAGAATTTTACATTGACGACAAAAGAAAAAACTTTTATTTTATTTAGGTAAAAAAAAAAGAAGAGTAATTGAAAAGAGAAAAAGCGAAGAAAAAAAGGAGCGAGGATTGTTCGGGCAAGGTCATGTGTCAATGTTACGCACAGCGCAGCGCAGCGCAGAGCAAAGATAAAAACCTCTCTCTCTCTCCTCTCTAATCAAAATCTCTTCTTTCGGAGAGAGAGAGTTTTTGTTCAACTTTTTCTCATGAGCTCTCTTTTTTTTTCTTTCGTAATTTTCACACAAAATCGGGAATTTTAGTGATTTCAGCTAATTGATCACTTTTCTCTCTTCTTTAGCACCGCATCTATATCTACTGGTTAGAAGGAGATTCGATTTTATTCGGTGGTTTTGTGTCTTTAGGTGTCTTCGTGTCGCTAGCTTGAGACCTATCTCTCTCTTGATTCTTGTGTTGATCATGGAGAGATCTGATTCTAGAGATTCCTACAACTTCCTTAGGACTTCTTCTGGTAAGTACCCTTTCTGTTTCAAATCGAGTTTAAAGTGTTTGTTTTTCTGCTTCAATTTGCAAAGTTTCTTTCTTTCTTTCTTTCTTTCTTTCTTTCTTTCTTTTTATCTAAGATTTGATTTGATTTCGAGTATGTGGAAAATTTTATCCTTTTTTGTTTATGTTCATGTAACGCAAGAGATGATCTATGCATAATATGTTGGATTTCTGTTCCTTGTTACCCCTATGTGATTCGATGTTTCTGAAGTTTTGCAGTAACTTTAGAAGATTTACTAATTTTGGTTTTAGCGTCATTCCAAAGCATGAAATGATTGAGAAGTTTGAGATTTATTTTCAGACCTTTGAGTTGTATTTTAATTATGGTCAACTGATTCTCCCAGTGACTTAACTTGGTTAGTACATCTTATAAATCCGAATCTTATTGCCTTGTGCAGATAATAACAATGCACTCTTTGACGCATCTCAATATGAATTCTTTGGTCAAAATCTTGAAGAAGTGGAATTGGGAGGTCTTGACGATGATGCTTCTGTTCGTGGAGTTGCTGATGATGAAGAGTATCACTTGTTTGATAAAAGAGAGGTGATTTGTTTCTTCAGTTGGATAAATCTATGGTAATTGGCCTTTAATGGTAGATGAGAGAATGATTGATAAAATATCTATCTACCTCTGGTTTCAGGGTGCAGGTTTGGGATCATTATCTGACATGGATGATCTCGCCACAACTTTTGCAAAGGTTAGCATATTTTTGGTTACAATCATGACAGTGATAAGCATTTTCTCTTCTTTGTTTTTCGTGTTAAGATATCATTTGGCTTTCTTAGCTTCTTGTTGTTACTTGTTCTGTACTTTACTTAATTTATATTTTGATCTTATCTTGTGCAGTTGAACAGAAATGTTACCGGGCCCAAACACCTTGGAGTGATTGGTGACAGAGGGTCAGGGTCCTTTTCAAGGGAAAGTGAGTTTGGTTTAGTGGATGCTTTCAAAATTTTCTGTAGTTTTCATTATTCTTTGTTCTTCTGTGTGACTTTTTTTGTTGTTCTTGAAACATGTTCCTGAGGGTTAAAACTTTTTTATATATACTTAACGAGCTTATATATTTCAATTATACACTCCCATGTTCATATTATTATGATCATGTCCACTTTCTGGAGGTGAAGGATTGGTTTGAGTGATAAGATAGGCTATGGTGATTGAAAATATGATTTTGGCTTTGTATTTATACGTCTACCGAGTGGATTTTTCTAATACTACTTTTATCTCCAGGTTCTACTGCTACAGATTGGACACAGGATAATGAGTTCACAAGCTGGCTAGAACAGCACACACTTGAAGAACATACTCAGGAAGCTAGCTGGCCTTCACAGCCACAATCATCCGCTAATTCAAATTCTCTGTATAGAACATCCTCATATCCTCAGAAGCAAACACAGCTACATCATTACAATAGTGAACCGATTATTGTACCAGAATCAACATTTACATCTTTTCCTTCACCTGGGAAAAGATCTCAACAGTCTTCACCAAGCCGTATTCATCGTGCTCCTTCTCTTCCTGGTGGCAATCAGTCGAACTTTTCAGCTCCAAATGCATCTCCTCTGTCAAATTCTACTTTCCATCTTACAGGATTGTCACATGGACTGCCACATTATGGTAATAATTTGGCTAGATATGCCTCATGTGGTCCTACTCTTGGTAACAATGTGCAATCTCCTCACTGGGTTACTGACCCGGGCCTTCTGCACGGGGATCATTCTGGGTTGTTGCACAGTCTGGTGCAACAGCAGCAGCTGCAACAATTGCCTCCTCGGAATGGTTTTACTTCACAGCAACTGATTTGTCTTCAGCAGAGACAATCTCTTGCCCATCTTGCTGCGTTACAGTCTCAGCTGTATAGTTCCTATCCTTCACCATCACATAAAGTTCCTTTTGGGGCTGGTGAAGTAAGGGAACACAAGCAAAAGTCATCTCATAGAAGTCGAAAGAACAGAGGCATCTCTCAACAGACATCGGATTTGGCTAGCCAGAAAAGTGAAAGCGGATTGCAATTTAGATCAAAGTACATGACTTCAGAAGAGATAGAGAGCATTCTCAAGATGCAGCATTCCAATTCACACAGCAGTGACCCTTACGTCAATGATTATTACCATCAAGCTCGGCTTGCGAAAAAGTCAGCTGGGCCTAGAGGGAAGCCTCAATTCTATCCTTCTCATTTGAAGGACCACCAATCTCGGTCATCCCGTAATAGTTCAGATCAGCAACCACAAGTTCACGTTGATGCTCTTGGAAAGATTACCCTTCCTTCGATTTGCAAGCCACGAGCCCTACTCGAGGTTGACTCTCCTCCTAGCTCTGGAGATGGAAGATCTGGCCATAAAGGATCCGGAAAGCATCTGGAAGAAGAGCCTCTTGTTGCAGCTAGGGTCACCATTGAAGATGCTTTTGGTGTTATTATCGACATAGTTGACATTGATAGGACTCTCCAATTCAACAGGCCACAAGATGGAGGTGCTCAGCTCAGGAGAAAAAGGCAAATCCTTCTGGAAAGATTAGCAACATCACTTCAACTTGTGGATCCCTTCAGCAAAACCGGCCAGAAAACCAGATTGACTGCCAAAGATGATATCGCCTTTCTACGTATAGCGACTCTTCCCAAGGGTAGGAAATTCCTAACTAAGTATCTACAGCTTCTTGTTCCGGGTACAGAAATCGCTCGGATTGTCTGTATGGCAATATTCCGCCACCTCAGATTTCTATTTGGTGGTGTACCATCTGATACCTGTGCAGCGGAGACGGTAGCTAATCTTGCTAAAGTAGTTACTGTTTGTGTTCAAGCAATGGATCTTAGAGCCCTGAGTGCTTGTCTTGCAGCTGTAGTTTGTTCTTCAGAACAGCCACCTCTCCGTCCCATTGGAAGTCCTTCTGGGGATGGAGCATCAGTTGTCTTGGTATCTCTTCTTGAAAGAGCTGCTGAAGTAGTTGTGACGGTGGTTCCACGAGTTAGCAACCATGGAAACTCGAACGATGGGCTCTGGAGAGCCTCGTTTGATGAATTTTTCTGTCTTCTTACCAAATATTGCAAAAGCAAGTATGAGACAATCCATGGTCAGAACCAAGATAATGTAGCTGATGTGTTGGAGCTAGCTATAAAGAGGGAAATGCCTGCCGAGCTTTTACGTGCGAGTCTACGTCATACCGATGAAGATCAGCGGAATTTCTTACTAAACTTTGGTCGTAGAGCATCACCGCCAGTTAGGGAGTCAACAACAACCTGTACAAGTGGTGGTCAGATCAACTCTGAATTTGTGAGGGGTTAAAGTTATAACCATATAGGAAACAACACAATGAGACCATGGGCATGGAAAACTTGTGAGTAGTTGGTGTAGAAAATCTTACACAGAGGCTCAGGTGATAACTGTTGTTCTTTTAAATTTTTGCTGTTAGTTCTCGTTAAACTTCTGAAGTTCCTGCTTATGGTTGAATGGTGGGGAAAGAAAAATCGTAAGTGGGAGTTGGTAAGACTGGAAATATAACTGGACTATCCTGGGGAGCTTTATTTTTTGTTGCTCTGGGATGAAAACTCCTATCTGTAGGACTCGTTAGGGTTTGTTAGGAGTTTGGAAGGAGATTAGTTGTTTGTGACTTCTGTATAGACTGATGGTGAATGGGGTATTGGTGATTGGTGTTGGTTTGATAATGTTGAGAAGCTAAGACGTGTTTTGTTGTCTTAGCTTTAGTCTGTTTGAAATATGGTCATTGTAATAATAAGGAACACAAAGTTTTTAATTGTTGTTTCTATTGGATCATAATATCTCGAATGCATCATGCTTCTGTTATTTGTAAGGAGTTCAAAACTTGAAATGTATTATGCTTGCGCAATGTTTTTATTTGCTCTGAAACTGACAATGTCATGTAGGAATTTGAGTGTGTTTTGCACAAATATATGAATTCTTCTGGCCTTTTGTTTTTGTTTTCCTTCGAATTAATAAATAAAAATGAGCAATCTAAGCAACGAAAAACTGAAAGGTAGTTAGTTGACAAGTTCGGAGCTAATGATAATATTTAGAGATTAGTAATAAAATGGTAGAAAATGAGACAGGTGCAGACCGTGCCTATAAGCTTGAGTTTGGGGCATTTGCCCTAAATCACATAAAAAAGTAATTTTAGTTGGCCACATTTAAGGAAAATAACAGTATTTTATGTTAGTTGTGTCAAAAACTAAAAGGTCATGGAACCAAGTCAAGAAATCAAAACTAAAAAACCATGTATTGAATGTGTTTAACGCAGTCGTAGTTTTTTAGTTAAATGTGTGAGTTTAATTAATTTTTCCAAAATACAATTATATCTATGGAGGTATTTAGTTTCTTTTATCGAAAGGAAATTAGTTCTATGAATCGAGTATGTGAGTTTAATGAATATCTATTTAGGAAAAAAGGAAAAAAAAACTATGGTTTACAATTTTTGTAAGTTACTATTAGCTGTAGATATAATATTTGGACCCGAGGAACCAAACTGAAATCAGTTCAAAAGCAGGTTAGGATCCGGATCCGGGTTCTACAATTTTACTTTATCGGGTATGTTTATAAAATACTTGTATCAGATCGGGTCTGGTTCATACCTAGAACCAAATAGGTACCCGATCGATTTTTGAGTATCTGAAAATTTTCTCATGTATTTTTAAGGTATATGGGTATTTGGTCTAAGTTCAGGTCTAGGTCTTAACATATTTATTGGGTATTTAAGTATTTATAGGTTATTTTCTAAATATTTGAGTAATATATGAAAAATAATGGGTATATTTTAGGTATTCTGATATTTTTTGGGTATATAGATATCTTATGGTTATTTGGATGCAGATTCAGTTCTTTGAGTAACTTTTAGGTATACAAATATATGAATATTTTTTAAAAAATTTGGATGTGAACCAATCTGGAACTAAACCAAAATTATAACGGAATTTGAATGGGTTTAAACTTCTGAAAATCTGAATCCGAAAACTTTGACTAGAAAATCTAAATGCCTAGAGTGAGTTATTATTATATTGTAATTTTTAAAAATTATTTAGATGGATATCTTTTTAATAATGATGGCCATTTTTGTACTCGTTTCAAGCATAAGATAGGTTAAGCACAGCACTGGACAGGTGGAACATGTCATTTTCAGGTTTATAACTACTCACATGGCCACGACACATGCTCTTAAGCTGTCTCTTTTTTCCTTTATCTGCTTTTAATACAAGAAAAAGACACGAACCAAGCCGATTTATGAGGTGGCCATGTTTATCTTTTCTGGATTTTCTTTTGACTTGATTTGATATGTAGTTTACAGGTGCTGATATTTTTACCTATCTCACTGACACTCACACCTTTCACCTCTTTTGTATTCTTACGGCGACGACTCTTATTCACCAATGGCACGTGAAACATGTCTTCTTTTTTTTCTTTTTTGTTAACCCATGAAGAATTTAAAGCGAAGTCCAAACCAATTTTCGAGAATCAGATGTATGTGATAGTCAAATAAAAATAGTTAATAATTTTATATTTGAGATGAATTGATCTTTGATTTGGACCAATATGTCTAATTCCTCTTCAAATATAAATCACTATACCACCACCATTTAATCTGAAACAAGTTTTTGGTTTTTTTTTGGTCAAAGTTAGAATTTACAAATGTTATGTAAATTTCTGTAGGAATCAAATTCATGCAGATTTCTATGGCTTCAAGATGATACCTGTAGAAGCTATGCAGTTAAAAATAAAATAAAATAAATCATTATGACTATATATACATGATAACTGAATCGAAGTAAAGAAAATTCGTTGGAGTAATTTTGGCTTCAGAACACAGAGTCCTGTAATGTTCTTTTAGCAGCTCCAACAGCAGATCTCTCACCTAAGAGCAGCTCCAACAGCAGTTTTTAGACATTAATAATTTTTTAAAAAAATCAAAAATGGATAAATTTGTTTAGAACCGTTTTTTAATTGAGAAATTTAAGAAATCTTAAGAGACGTCGCATACGTGTGTCAGGGTATTATTGGATGTAAGGTTTTCTTATACAAAAGAAATTCGAGTCGCGCATCTCTCGATCTCGAATCAATCTTCTTCGACTTCGATTCTCTTCAGGGTTGTCTCGATCTCGAATCGCTCTAGAATCAGAACTTGTCTTCCACTTTGGTTTCTCTTTGTAATCGCTCTACAACCTCTCATCTTCTCTCTATGGATTTGATTCCATTCCCGTTGAATGTTTGACTGTAAGACCCCTCTCGATTTTATTCTTTGCTTGCTTCTCTGTTTCTACATGTTAAGTCTTTGATGCAGTATATGATCGAACCCTAACTTTGTAGATTTGCCGTGGCCTTCCACATCTCCTATTGCCTAAGGCTCTTGAGCAAATACCATAGAAAAAGAATGGAAGCTGCTCAAGCTTTAGGTTGGTTCTTTACCCAGTAATGTTTAAACTAGACACTGATTGGTGAAATATAAATCATGAGCATGATTGAACTTGCAGCTCATCCATGGCTTCGAGATGAAAACCATGGTTTGCTTCTGGATTTCTCCATTTACAAATTAGCCAAGTCTTATATTAGTGCATGACCCATATTTCTACTTTATAAATTTTACAATTATTAAAAAAAAAAAAAAGTTTTAAGAACCCAAGTGGGGTTCTAATCATTGGAATCCCAAAAAATTTAGAACCCGTCATAGAGTTCTTAACTCATTATTTATATTTAAAAAATGTTAAAAACTCCACTTAAGATTCTAATGGTTGGAGATGGTCTAAGGCGGTATTCACATTGCAAGATTTTCTCTGTGATACATAAAACACCAGCAAAAGTAGGGCTATTAGTCTCTGTGAGTGAAATTAGATATCCCAAGTAGATTTTTGGGTTATGGTTCAAGGACTACTTCCCGTTTAGCTAAATCACAAGTGATCTAGACAGAATCTATGGACTTAAGAGCTACACGGCACGTTGTGTAACTAAAATACATATAGGATTTTGAACTATCTGCCGTGTAGCTTAATTACACATAAACCAAACGCAATGCATTCATTTAGAAAAATGACTTCCTTATGGTGGAAATCCCTTATATATTTTTAAGTTATTATACAAGATTACAAGGCTCAAAGAAGCAGCCAGCTATTGTAAACTTGTTAAGACAGCAAGCCACGGTTAAACCCTGCAAGTCCTGGCAAGAGGTTCGCAATCTTTATAGACCTCCAAGCCTGGCTGATCGAGTTTATCTTCCACAAAGCAAGCGCAGCGTTTGCTCATCGAGCCTGTTATTGCTATTTCCAGAGGTCTTTGTACCAATCTCGGCACCCCAACATCACAGCAACCCTGCACAAATGTGTATCGTTTAGTGACCTATGTTTTTTATGCAATCAAAGATTCACTTCTACGTTTTAATTGTCCCCTTCAAACCAAATTGATAGAAGGTAACAAAAACTCATACATCTCCACCTTCATCTTGACTCCATCGTGAGTTGCAATCCGTTTGCTTGGCTTCCTCGGTCGTCTGTTTCTCCATGAGTTGTGCACCTTTAGAGGCTTTTGCTTCAACTCCTTTCAGGTGTTTAGTAGGATTTCCTTGGCTATCGTAGTACCTCCCAACGAGCTTTCCAACAGGACTGAGGACAAAACCAAGATGTAAAATGGGAGGAACACTAGGGGAAAAAAAGTACATGTAAAGTCCCAGAAACAAATGCACGAGAAGCATCTCTGAGAGCAAGAATGACATTGAGAAAAGGATGCAAGATAATAGAAGAACCTATGAGAATCTCTCCACATGATTTATCAAACAAAACAAACCTTCCAGCAAAATGACTGTAACCTCCTCCTTTACCGTAATGAGATTTTCCTTTGGTCACATCAAATATAGATCTGTATCCCATACATGAAAGTTACTCTTTTTACAATCTGTTAACGAGTACATAAGCTACTTAGGACAGCAGAAAAACTTACCCAAGAATCCCTTAGTGTATAAGTAATGTTTCATTAGTACCATTGTATAATGCCAATTCTTCAACAGAGAATAACCCCTTTTGATATTGAGAGCAACAACAAGAACAAATAATGAACCATCAGATCCAAGATAAAAAGACATCATAAATTTGGTTCTCTATTCCTACTATAATTTAAACTCACACCCATATCATGGACAAATATGGAACATGACAAAACACAGAGTGTTATGGATATCACTAGTTAGACAATAATCTCATCTAGAATCCAAGTGAAGGATTAAAGAAGAGTATCGAACTGATTAAGAGGGAATCAAGCTAAGAGAAATTACCTCAAATTCAAGCTCAATATTGTGTGTTCTTCCTTAACAAACAAGAGAGAGAGATTTCTAAAAGGGAAATATATTTTTGCAACTTCTATCGTTCTATGAGCCATGTGCTCGTTTCTTAAAGAAAGAAATACAATAACCGAAATGTCAAACGATTTAATAAACCGTACGTCTTAACCAAAATGGATAACCAAATGTCTCTTGGTTATTGATGTGTCTGCACTTTAGCACATTTTAGGGACATTATTTAGTATGTTTTGCATTCATACTTGCAGTATTATCATTGTTTTAGGCCTAATTTGCATATTTAGTATTGGACATTGCATACATTGCATAAAGGCGGTTTTTAGGCACCTTTGGAGCTTATTACAGAGTATTTTGGACTACAAGAAGACCTATGGGAAAATCGGCTGGCCTAAAGTTGAAGTTCAGGATGTGATATAGAAGATTTGGCATGTCTCCATGACACTCGACCATCACTTGGTCGAGTGGTTTTTCGCACCAGAATGTTGACTTTTTCGTCAGAGTTGACCTTTTTGGGCTTTTTGTAAAAAGGGCCCATGTATACCCCTTTATGTAAAAAGGCAAGCCCAATAACATTTTAAGTTTTTTTCCTTTTCTCTTTCTTAGTAATTTTCTTTTTTTCTTTCTAAGTAATTTTTCCCTTTTTCTCTTTAAGTAATTTTCCTTTTTCTTTTGAACAGAAGATCTTGGTTGATCTTTAAGTTGTTTTTCGAATTCTCACTTGGAATATATCGAATTTTCTAGCAAAGAATCGAGCTCTCTCTCTCTGAATTGTTCTTTAAGTTTATGTTATTGATTTTCGATTCTAAGTCTAAGCTCTTCTTCATGAATTCTGAGTAAGTTAAATTAGGGTTCTTGAGGAGATGGTGAGATTAGGGTAAACCTAGAGAATTTTCAGATTTGTTTATGGTTAATTAAAGTTTAGGTCTCTTTAATTTAAGTGTCCTTAATGCTTATTTCTCTCTGATCAATTGAAGTCTGATCGCTTGGTGATTCCCCACCGAGAGTTGTCAGACCGACACTCGACCGAGACACTCGAGCAAGCTGAGCTCGAGCGTCAGAGGGAGGATGCTCGTTACATGGAATTCATGCGAAACCAAGCCACCGGCTACTGGAACAACTGAAAGGTACCTAATTCCTTCCCTCATTGTATATACCATTGCATATTTTTTCTTGATTGCTAGTCTAAGATCCTCTTTCAGACTTTTATACACACAAGAGACTGTGTGATTCAAGTTTGGGGGAGGTATCTAGAGGACATTTGACTTTGTTTTCTTTGATTCTTAGTTTTTATTCTTCTTATTTCATCATTTGCATTACATCTAAGACATAGAAAAACCAAAAACATTTTTAGTTAGCATATTTTTTCAATTACATATCATCTAAGGCATAGAAAACCCATAAAAATTTGTAAAAATTGAAAAAATCATCAGTTAAAAATAGAGTGTTCATGTAGATGCATCACATTCATATAGGATTGAGTCTAGAGTTTTGGGAATCATCTTGCTAATGATAGACATACTTGCTTGGTTGATTGGCTAGTAACTATAGTGAACTCTTGGACTTGCGGTTTTTCCCCTCTTGAACACTGATTGGTAGATCATTGACCTTAGAAACGAGTGCTCATGTTGTGTTTCAAAAAGAACTAGATTTGTTGCCTCATAATCGAATTCAATTTTTACCAAATTAGGGGCTTGAGATGCATTGCATAAGATCCTTCCTTAGGTTCAGCTAGCTAAGTAGAAAGAAAAGCATAAGATGAAAATAATATCATCCTTCTTACAACTCAGCTCAAATAATATGGTCTAAGGTGAACGGGGACTGTGCGTAAACCCGTACCTTCTTGTGTTCCTCAATGAAACCATTCTGATGTTGCCTAAGATGGATCGAGACTGTGTGTAAACCCGTACTTTTTTGGGTCCCATTGATAAAGCTAAAACATTGATGCCTAAGGTGAACCGGGACTGTGCATAAACCCGTACTTTTTCGTGTCTGATTGATAAAGTTGAAGCGAATAAGCACGAGTTTAAGCAAAAGGTAGGAGTTGAAAATAAGAAGTGATCGAAAATGCTGAATTCATAGTGTCTTGCTGAATTTGAGGAAGTTGAATCCCAAAGTCCTTGATCGATAGTCCCTCTTGCGGTTTGCACCTTTAGAAAAAGGTTTCAAATATGAGTTTCTTAAAGACGAGCTAGGTACTAGGGAATATTTGGTTATTATGCTAAGTTATGATGAAAGTAGATTGTGGTTCTTACAAAGGAATGGGGGTTCAATTGTGGATTACGGTTTTCAGCTTGATAAGTTGTTTGTTTGAGGTAAGATGTTCCTGTTGTCAGCGACCTCTCTCCCTTCTTAGCTCTTTGCATATTTGCTTGAGGGCAAACAAAGTCTAAGTTTGGAAGAGTTGATGTGTCTGCGATTTAGCACATTTTAGGGGCATTATTTAGCATGTTTTGCATTCATACTTGCAGTATTATCATTGTTTTAGGTTCTTTTAGGCCTAATTTTCATATTTAGTATTGAGCATTGCATACATTGCATAAAAGCGATTTTTAGACACTTTTGGAGCTTATTACAGAGTATTTTGGACTACAAGAAGACCTATGGGAAAATCGGCTGGCCTAAAGTTGAAGTTCAGGATGTGATATAGAAGATTTGGCATGTCTCCATGACACTCGACCATCACTTGGTCGAGTGGTTTTTCGCACCAGAATGTTGACTTTTTCGTCAGAGTTGACCTTTTTGGGCTTTTTGTAAAAAGGGCCTATGTATACCCCTTTATGTAAAAAGGCAAGCCCAATAACATTTTAAGCCTTTTTCCTTTTCTCTTTCTTAGTAATTTTCCTTTTTTCTTTCTAAGTAATTTTTTTCCTTTTTTTCTTTAAGTAATTTTCTTTTTTCTTTTGAACAGAAGATCTTGGTTGATCTTTAAGTTGTTTTTCGAACTCTCACTTGGAATATGTCGAATTTTCTAGCAAAGAATCGAGCTCTCTCTCTCTCTCTGAATTGTTCTTTAAGTTTATGTTATTGATTTTCGATTCTAAGTCTAAGCTCTTCTTCATGAATTCTGAGTAAGTTAAATTAGGGTTCTTGAGGAGATGGTGAGATTAGGGTAAACCTAGGAAATTTCCAGATTTGTTTATGGTTAATTAAAGTTTAGATCTCTTTAATTTAAGTGTCCTTAATGCTTATTTCTCTCTGATCAATTGAAGTCTGATCGCTTGGTGATTCCCTACCAAGAGGTGTCTGCGGAATCGCTTGAACAAACTTAGGTTGAAATAACTTCTCCTAGCTCACGAGAATGATTGTCTAGGGTGTTATTAGGCTCTGTTAGGTCTATGTTTAATGCCTCTTGAACTACTAATCGTTGGTGAGGATCAAGTCTGGTTGTTGTTCAAGAGAGGTCCCATTGCATGAGAATGAATGTGATTTATGTGATTTCTTGCCTATAGGTCATCTAAATAGGTTGATAAACAAGTCTGGAACCCCTAGGCATGTTTTAATCATTGATCCTTAACCTCTAGAACCCCTTTTCTCCATTGAATTTTTGTGACCTTTAATACTCTGCTTTTAGTTTAAAACTTTGTTTTGCTATTGCTCTGTTTTTACTCTGTTCTTACGTTCTGTTTTGCCCTCGGTTTTATTGTTTCGTTTTCATCTAGGTTAGAGTGCATCACAACTCACCATAATCGTCTCTGGCTTAGATTAGGATAAGTAGATTGCATCCCGATTGCTAGTTAATTACCCAGTGGATTGACACCATATTGTATTGCAATTGATTACATAACAGTAGGTTATTTGACAAACACTGCAATACCTTGTTATCAAATTGGCGTTATTGCCAACTGGTTCCTAGTTAGCTACAATTAGGATTTTCACTTTCCTCAGACTAAGTTTTACAAGTACATTCTAAAGCTCGTTTCTGGTTTTTGTCTGTTTTCAGGAACACTCGATCAACTAACTCGACCAAATAAGCTCGAGTACCTTGATTTTTCTCTGTTCCCAGTAAATTCGATCAATACACTCGACCCAACAACCTCGAGTGCCTTGATTTTTTCAGAAAAACCCAGAAGACTTGATCAATACACTCGATCAACCTTTGGTCGAGCGTCCGTTACCACTGACAAAAACACACTTGCATGAATACCAGATGTCGTGGTTGTGAAGATCTCATCCCCTACTCCGCCAACATAGACCGTCTGCCTTGTAAACACTTGCGGGAACAGCGGAACAGATTGAACGAGGAGTTTACGGATCAGGTAGACATGGAGGACCAAGTACAAGCTACTAACTTAGGACCTCGTCCTCGACGCATAAGACACATTGGAGTTGGTGATGCTCCCAGTATTCACACACAACGCCATGGAATTGTTCCACCAGCTATTGCCAACAACAACTTTGAGATTAAAAGTGGTATGATCTCCATGGTACAGAACAATAAGTTTCATGGATTGCCTTCCGAGGATCCGTTGGATCACCTTGACGAGTTCGAGAGACTAACTAGTTTGACAAAGATTAATAGGGTTAGTGAGGATGCTTTAAAGCTAATGTTGTTTCCTTTCTCTCTTGGAGACAAAGCACACCTATGGGAGAAACACCTGCCCCAAGGGTCTATTACATCCTGGGACGCCTGCAAACAAGCGTTTCTAGGAAAATTCTTCTCCAACTCCAGAACCGCAAAACTTCGCAATTCTATCTCCGGTTTCAAGCAAAACCATTCTGAGACATTCTCTGAGGCATGGGAACAATTCAAGATGTACCAATCCCAATGTCCTCATCATGGGTTTACTACTGAGTCACTTCCTAGCACTCTCTACAAAGGAGTTCTTCCCAAAATCTGAATGTTACTAGACACAACAAGTAATGGAAACTTTCTGAACAAGGACGTAGATGATGGATGGGAATCGGTTGAGAATTTAGCACAAGCAGATGACCAATACATTGAAGACTATGATCGAAATCCTAGAGGTACAACTAATCCTGACATGGTTAGTATGAAGGAGCTCAAAGCAATACAATACAAGCTCGATAGGTTGCTATCGGTTCACCAAAAGCAGGTGCATCATGTGAGTGAGTCAGAAGAGGTTGGAGAGGATGAAGACCAGCTAGAGAGGTCAGTTTTGTGTAGAATCATGGAAACAACTACATGCCTTACAACAACTACAAACCCAACCCTAACCTTTCTTACAGAAACACCAACGTGGCAAACTTTCAAGATCAAGTATACCCACCCAAACCACACAACCAATCACAACCCAAAACCTTTATCCCAAAACAACAATACCAGCAAACTCATCACCACCAACACACCGTACCACCTGGTTACGAATCAAACACCACAACCCAACCCCAACAAACACCTGAGGTAATGGATATATTACAGCAAATACTGAAAGGTCAGACAGCCACAGCTTCTGAGATAACAAGGAAATTTGCTGAGGTACACACTGAGATAGATGCTTCCAATAATGACCTCCACTGCAAGTTTGAAACTCTCAATGCCCGCCTCAAGTATGTCGAGAATCAGCAGGGATCCTCATTAGCCGTGAAATCAACTAGACAACTACCAAGAAAAGCTGAGGACACATACGCCACTAAGGACAGTGCCATTCAGAAAGGGGAGGATGAATTGGTAGAATAATAGACAGAAATCAGCACGAAACTGCCGAAATCTCTGACACTCGACCATGACACTCGACCAACAGCTACTCGAGTGTCGCCTCCTGAACTCAGAAAATCGACTGACTTGCAGAAAGACCCAAAACTGTTTGCTCCACCGGCTTTCAAACCCCAGCTTCCTTTCCCACAGAGATTCAAGAAGGATGTTGCAGACAAATACAAGGCTCTCTTTGAAAAATAGATGAGGGACGTTGAGGTGAAGATACCGATTCTGGATGCCTTCATGTTGATGCCTCCTTACCAGAATTTTTTGAAGGATGCAGTCAAAGACAGAACACAAGAAGATGAAGGGATGGTTGTGCTAACACACGAGGTCAGTGCTGTTATACAGAGGAAAGTTGTACCCAAGAAGCTAGATGATCCATGAATATTCACAATCCCATGCTCCTTAGGACCTCTCACATTCAAAAGTTGCTTATGTGATTTAGGGGCATCAATCAGCTTGATGCCACTAACGGTTGCCAAACGTTTAGGATTTGACAAGTACAAAACCTGCAAGATATCCTTGGTATTAGCTGATCGATCAGTTAGAATTCCACATGGTATTAGAGAAGATCCACTAGTTTAGGTTGGAGGAGTAGAAATCCCAACAGATTTCGTTGTTTTTGACATAGGAGAAGAACCCAAAGACCCCTTGTTGTTTGGCAGGCTCTTCTTGGCCACTACAGGAGTTGTGATTAATGTGCCGAAAGGAGAAATTGAACTTAATTTGGGGAAAGATTTCAAAATGACCTTCAACATCAGCGATGTGATGAGGAAACCAACTATTCAGGGACAACTGTTTGTAGTTCAAGAGATAGACGATCTTTCAGAGGATCTGTTCGAGGAGTTAATGGAAGAAGATCACCTTGGTACTGCTTTAACAAAAGATGGTTGTGATGGGTACGTGCACAAGGAAACAGAGGTTTACAAGAAACTGTTGGATTCTTGCAAGCCTTTAAAGGGGGAAACTCCTTTTGAAACCACACACTCGACCGAGCTGAGCTCGAGTGTCCGGATTCAGCCTCGAACAACCTACACTTGATCACTACACTCGACCACAGCAAGGTCGAGTGTCAACTCTCAGTCGACCCAGACGATTGGCCAGAGGTCAATTCGCCAAAAGTGGACCTTAAACCGCTCCCCTCCGGACTCAGGTACGCGTTTCTTGGAACTAAATCAACATATCCTATGATAGTGAATTATGCATTAATTGATGATGAGTTAGGTATGTTGCTTGCTGTGTTGAAACGATTTAGGAAAACTCTAGGATATTCATTGTTTGATATTAAAGGAATTTCTCCTGACTTGTGCACACATAGAATTTACCTCGAAAATGAATCCTACTCTAGCAGGGAACCTCAGAGGAGACTAAATCCGAATTTAAAAGAGGTTGTTAAGAAAGAAATTTTGAAATTACTAGATGCTGATATCATTTAACCCATTTCGGATAGCAGGTGGGTTTCTCCTGTGCATTGTGTGCCCAAAAAGGGAGGAGTCACTGTCGTTAGGAATGAAAATGATGATTTCATCCCAACTAGAACTGTTACAGAACATAGAATGTGCATTGATTTTAGAAAATTGAATTCTGCATCTAGGAAGGATCATTACCCCTTGCCCTTCATTGATCAAATGTTAGAAAGGTTGGCTAATCACTCATACTATTGTTTCCTTGATGGATTTAGTGGATTTCTCCTGATCCATATACATTCAAATGATCAAGAAAAGACAACCTTTAGTTGCCCTTATGGCACATTTGCATATAGGAGAATGCCATTTGGTCTTTGTAATGCAGCTGCCACTTTTCGACTTCGATATTTTCAAATCTGATTAAGGAGATGATTGAGGTATTTGTGGACGGTTTCTCTGTATATGGCTCTTCCTTCTCCTCCTGTTTTTCGAATTTGTGCAGGGTTCCATCTAGGTGCGTCGAGACAGACCTTGTGCTTAATTGGGAAAAGTGTCACTTCATGGTGAAGGAGGACATTGTTCTGGGTCATAAGATATCTGAAAAGGGTATTGAGGTTGATAAAGCCACAATAGAAGTCATGGTTCAACTGCAGCCTCCCAAAACAGTGAAGGACATTAGGAGTTTCTTGGGTCATGCAGGGTTTTACAGGCGTTTCATTAAGGATTTTTCTAAGACTGCCAGACCTCTAACTCGTCCCCTCTGCAAGGAGACGGACTTCGTCTTTGATGAAGATAATGTGTGATGCTAGTGATTACGCTGTTGGAGCAGTTCTGGGACAAAAGAAGGACAGGAAGCTCAATGTGATTTACTATGCTAGTTGAACACTAAATGAGGCCCAGGTGAAGTACGCCACGACAGAAAAGGAGTTACTTGCAGTGGTGTTCGCCTTTGAGAAGTTTAGATCCTACTTGGTT
The DNA here is from genome assembly GCA_023374145.1 of Lepidium sativum. Taxonomy (NCBI): domain Eukaryota; kingdom Viridiplantae; phylum Streptophyta; class Magnoliopsida; order Brassicales; family Brassicaceae; genus Lepidium; species Lepidium sativum. The sequence continues at coordinate 26,656 of JAKUCM010001946.1, forward strand.
GGATCGAAAGTTATTGTGCATACAGATCATGCAGCTCTCAGGTACTTAATGAAAAAGAAGGATGCCAAACCTAGACTACTTAGGTGGATTTTGATGTTGGAGGAATTTGATATGGAGATAGTTGACAAGCCCGGGATAGGAAACGGTGTCGCAGATAACCTCTCTAGGATGCAGGTGAAAGGACCCCTTCCAATAGACGATGACATGCCAGAAGAACATTTGTTTAGTTTCACCATCAGATACTCGAGCATGACACTCAACCAACCTTTGGTTGAGTGTCAGACACACAGTTAGAAAATATTTTTTTTGATTGGTTTGAAGCTTGTAGGGACTTGTTTGCCGTGGTATGCCGATCTGGTTAACGTTTTGGTAGGAGGAGAACTGCCTAAGACTCTGAACCATCATCAAAAGAAGAAATTCTTTCGGGATGTGAAGCAGTACTTCTGGGATGAACCCTTTCTCTACAAGAAAGAGTCTGATGGACTATTCAGAAGGTGTGTGTCAGAAGGAGAACTTAAAGGAATATTAGAACACTGCCATGGATCCGCATATGGAGAACACTTTGCTATATTCAAAATAGCACAAAAGATTCTTCAATCTGGATTTTGGTGGCCATCGATCTTTAGAGACTGCCAAGAGTTCATATCCAGGTGCGATTGTTGTCAAAGAACGGGCAGTACAAGCATGAGGAATGAAATGCCTCAGAATCCTATCTTGGAAATAGAAGTGTTTGACTGCTGGGGAATCGATTTCATGAGACCTTTTAAACCACCATCTTTAGGAAACAGCTACATTTTGTGGGCAAGTGATTAAAACATCCTTATCATCCCCAAACTAGTGGGCAAGTTGAGGTATATAATAGGCAGATCAAGTCTATTCTAATGAAAACAGTTGGGCTATCAAAGCGTAATTGGGCTGCCAAACTGGATGATATTCTTTGGGCTTATCAGACTACCTTCAAAACACCCATTAGGAGAACGCATTTTCAGCTACTCTATGGAAATTCTTGCCATTTGCCAGTAGAACTAGAGTACAAATCGATTTGGGCAACCAAGCTTCTAAACATTGATTTCAAGACAGCCCAAGAAAAGAGACAGATGGATCTACATGAACTAGAAGAGATCAGACTCGAAGCATACAATAGCTCTAAGGCATACAAGGATCGCACCAAGGCAGCCCACGACAGGAAGACTCAACCGAAAAAGATCACAGCTGGTGATCAAGTGCTTCTCTTTAACTCTAGACTCAAGCTGTTTCCCGGAAAACTCTGATCAAAGTGGTCTGGTCCGTTTAAAGTGCTGAAGGTTCCACCATATGGAGCAGTCAATTTGACCAACAACAAAGGAGAAGAGTTTACACTGAATGGTCATAGAGTTAAGCCATACTTGGCTAACTGCACGATTCCCGAGGGAACTTTGGTTCTTATATATCTATATGAGCCGCCTCATCTCTAATGAATATGAGGAAGTTTAACTCGAGACTATAAACAAGCGCAGTTGGGAGGCAATCCCAAAGGTATCCTCTATATATACATTCTATTTTTGCATTGGCATTCATTATGTTTGATTTCTTTTGTAGTTTTCATCTTTAATTGCATCTATTTCATCTTACATGCACTTGGAAGGATTTTTTTGGGTTTTACAGGGAAGTAGGGTTCAAGATAGGACAAGTGGGACCAGAACCGATATGATGGGACAACACTCGACCACGCCTGCTCGAGTGTCATACTCGAGTGTCCCGCCATCACGCCTATTCTGATGCCTGCACACCTATAACTGCCAAAAGCTGAAAAGGGGGAGACATTTACTGCAAAAAACGGGTCAAATCTATCTTTAATACATTATCTTTCACATTTAATTTAAAAGATTTAATTTGATCCACTTTCAAATTTCAAATTTGAATAAGATTCTCCTTATCTCTCATCCTCTATATAAAGAGAAGGACCCTCTCCTTCTCATTCCCACTAAAACTAATTCTCTCACTAAAAGCTCTCTCTAGTTTTCTCTCTTTTTGCAGAAGCTCCTTTGTGAAATCTCCACTCCTCTCAATGTCTCCACGACACTCGACCAACAGCTACTCTAGTGTCAAGCTCGAGTATCGTGATTTCTCCTTTCTTTCTGACAAACAAACTCACCGCAAAGCCAACCGTGCTAGTCTCCTCCGACTCAAGGCCAAGAACAACGCTCGTTACATAAGCGATCCTCATCAATGAGAATCTTCTAGCGGCGGGTGCAAACCTGACAAAAAGGAGAAAAGAAGGTTGGTAACACAATCTGAGATGAGTCGGAGGAGGAAAGAAAATACATGGATGAAGATGATCCAGAGATGGTAAACAAAGAAGGCGCAGAGGAGGATCTAGAGGCTAATCTCGTGGAAGAAACACTCCGAGAATCAGGATATGGCGAAAAAGAAGCTGAGGAAGCAAGGGATATCATTCAGGCAGGAATGAAGGAGAAGGAGATGAAGAAAAGGCACAACGCAGCAAGAGCACTCAATGATCTGCGAAGAATGGACTTCATAGGCACCCGCTACCCATGCAAAGAGGCGTTAACTGTAATGGGCATAACTAGGGACATGGATCTAATGCTGAAAAACTGTCGGCTGTCCACATTCGTATCTCATCCAGAACGTGCGTATAAGGAAGAGACCATGCAATTTCTCGCCACAGTCTAGATTGTTCTCTATGATGCAGAGAATATGGGTCTTCAAGAAACATAAGGTGGCGGGTACATCTTCTTCGAAATTAAGGGCGAGACGATCGCATGACTTTTAGAGCACTCCGGGACCTGTTCCAGTTTCCTAGAGCCAAATCCGAGAACTATGGACCTGATTTTGACAGAGCCAAACTAGATGATCTATGGCGCTCCATAGCCTCAACGAGGAGTAGGTCCTCGTCAGCTCGATCGAAAGCATCTCTGATCCGGAATCCAGCTTTGAGGTATTTTTGCATGATCCTTGCAAATACTTTCTTCTCACGTTTTACTACAGGCACTATCAATCTTGGGGAGATGGAAATGCTGGTGACTGCGCTTAAAGATATAGTCGGAACAAAGAGTGACGGATCCCCGATCCTTGGAGATAGAAACGAAGCAGGTCTTACCATCCAATTCGCAAATCAGCTTGTCACTTACAGTGATTGGGCAAGGGACAGGACTAGCGGACGTGACGGAAAGATAACCGTTGGAGGCCTCGTCACTTGCATTTGGGAAAGGTGTGGAGTGCCCATCGATGATAGAGAATGGGCAGAACCTCGGTTCATGAACATGGACCATCTAAGGAGGATTCAATTGCTATCCGCTGCAGAAGTACAAGGTAAACCTATATACTCTTTCCATCACTTGTTAAGATCAAACGCTTTGCTGCTTCTGCCCAACAAGGGATACACGTCAATAAGGATGGGGCAGAACACAGACTTTAACCCACCTTTGGAGGTTTTATATGATCCCAATGGTCCACCGCCACACTCGTCTCCAACAAACAGTGACGAGGTAAATCAGGCATACTGTTTCGAAGAGTACACTATGCCACCACGTCAAGGAGCCCCAATTAAAGAAGCACACAAGCACATTGGCTTGTTGCAAAAGATGAACAAATGGCTCATAAAGAAAGTCAAAAAGCTGAATGCTAGTGACGAGGCTAGAAGGCTAGAGAATGAGGAGCTGAGCAGAAGAGTAGCTGTTTTGGAAAGAAACAGCGGTCCGCCATCACAGCCAATTCGCCCAAGGCGAGCTTCTAAATTCATGGACCATGAGAGGCAACAACAACCACCGGCTAGGCACTCTTCAACAAACACCGCGGCGTTCTTATACAGGAGACCATCCGACACAGCAGGTGCAAACTCGAGCCAGACACTCGAGCAACATGAGGTCGAGCATCAATCACGACACTCGACCGAGGCACTCGAGCAAGCTGAGCTCGAGCGTCAGAGGGAGGATGCTCGTTACATGGAATTCATGCGAAACCAAGCCACCGGCTACTGGAACAACTGAAAGGTACCTAATTCCTTCCCTCATTGTATATACCATTGCATATTTTTTCTTGATTGCTGTTCTAAGATCCTCTTTCGGACTTTTATACACACAAGAGACTGTGTGATTCAAGTTTGGGGGAGGTATCTAGAGGACATTTGACTTTGTTTTCTTTGATTCTTAGTTTTTATTCTTCTTATTTCATCATTTGCATTACATCAAAGACATAGAAAAACCAAAAACATTTTTAGTTAGCATATTTTTTCAATTACATATCATCTAAGGCATAGAAAACCCATAAAAATTTGTAAAAATTGAAAAAATCATCAGTCAAAAATAGAGTGTTCATGTAGATGCATCACATTCATATAGGATTGAGTCTAGAGTTTTGGGAATCATCTTGCTAATGATAGACAGACTTGCTTGGTTGATTGGCTAGTAACTATAGTGAACTCTTGGACTTGCGGTTTTTCCCCTCTTGAACACTGATTGGTAGATCATTGACCTTAGAAACGAGTGCTCATGTTGTGTTTCAAAAAGAACTAGATTTGTTGCCTCATAATCGAATTCAATTTTTACCAAATTAGGGGCTTGAGATGCATTGCATAAGATCCTTCCTTAGGTTCAGCTAGCTAAGTAGAAAGAAAAGCATAAGATGAAAATAATATCATCCTTCTTACAACTCAGCTCAAATAATATGGTCTAAGGTGAACGGGGACTGTGCGTAAACCCGTACCTTCTTGTGTTCCTCAATGAAACCATTCTGATGTTGCCTAAGATGGATCGAGACTGTGCGTAAACCCGTACTTTTTCGGGTCCCATTGATAAAGCTAAAACATTGATGCCTAAGGTGAACCGGGACTGTGCATAAACCCGTACTTTTTCGTGTCTGATTGATAAAGTTGAAGCGAATAAGCACGAGTTTAAGCAAAAGGTAGGAGTTGAAAATAAGAAGTGATCGAAAATGCTGAATTCATAGTGTCTTGGAAGTTAAATCCCAAAGTCTTTGATCGATAGTCCCTCTTGCGGTCTGCACCTTTAGAAATAGGTTTCAAATCTGAGTTTCTTAAAGACGAGCTAGGTACTAGGGAATATTCGGTTATTATGCTAAGCTGTTATGAAAGTAGATTGTGGTTCTTACAACGGAATGGGGGTTCACTTGTGGATTACGGTTTTCAGCTTGATAAGTTGTTTGTTTGAGGTAAGATGTTCCCGTTGTCAGCGACCTCTCTCCCTTCTTAGCTCTATGCATATTTGCTTGAGGGCAAGTAAAGTCTAAGTTTGGGAGAGTTGATGTGTTTGCGATTTAGCACATTTTAGGGGCATTATTTAGCATGTTTTGCATTCATACTTGCAGTATTATCATTGTTTTAGGTTCTTTTAGGCCTAATTTTCATATTTAGTATTGAGCATTGCATACATTGCATAAAGGCGGTTTTTAGGCACTTTTGGAGCTTATTACAGAGTATTTTGGACTACAAGAAGACCTATGGGAAAATCGGCTGGCCTAAAGTTGAAGTTCAGGATGTGATATAGAAGATTTGGCATGTCTCCATGACACTCGACCATCACTTGGTCGAGTGGTTTTTTGCACCAGAATGTTGACTTTTTCGTCAGAGTTGACCTTTTTGGGCTTTTTGTAAAAAGGGCCTATGTATACCCCTTTATGTAAAAAGGCAAGCCCAATAACATTTTAAGCCTTTTTCCTTTTCTCTTTCTTAGTAATTTTCTTTTTTTCTTTCTAAGTAATTTTTTCCTTTTTCTCTTTAAGTAATTTTCTTTTTTCTTTTGAACAGAAGATCTTGGTTGATCTTTAAGTTGTTTTTCGAACTCTCACTTGGAATATGTCGAATTTTCTAGCAAAGAATCGAGCTCTCTCTCTCTCTCTGAATTGTTCTTTAAGTTTATGTTATTGATTTTCGATTCTAAGTCTAAGCTCTTCTTCATGAATTCTGAGTAAGTTAAATTAGGGTTTTTGAGGAGATTGTGAGATTAGGGTAAACCTAGGGAATTTCCATATTTGTTTATGGTTATTTAAAGTTTAGATCTCTTTAATTTAAGTGTCCTTAATGCTTATTTCTCTCCGATCAATGTAAGTCTGATCGCTTGGTGATTCCCCACCGAGAGGTGTCTGCGGAATCGCTTGAACAAACTTAGGTTGAAATAACTTCTCCTAGCTCAAGAGATTGATTGTCTAGGGTGTTATTAGGCTATGTTAGGTCCATGTTTAATGCCTCTTGAACTTCTAATCGTTGGTGAGGATCAAGTCTGGTTGTTGTTTAAGAGAGGTCCCATTGCATGAGAATGAATGTGATTTATGTGATTCCTTGCCTAGAGGTCATCTAAATAGGTTGATAAACAAGTCTGGAACCCCTAGGAATGTTTTAATCATTGATCCTTAACCTTTAGAACCCCTTTTCTCCATTAAATTTTTGTGACCTTTAATACTTTGCTTTTAGTTTAAAACTCTGATTTGCACTTTACTCTGTTTTGCTATTGCTCTGTTTTTACTCTGTTCTTACATTCAGTTTTGCGCTCGGTTTTATTTTTTTGTTTTCATCTAGGTTAGAGTGCATGACAACTCACCATAATCGTCTATGGCTTAGATTAGAATAATTATATTGCATCCCGATTGCTAGTTAATGACTCAGTGGATTGACACCATACTGTATTGCAATTGATTACATAACAGTAGGTTATTTGACAAACACTGCAAAACCTTGTTATCAGTTATCTATAACAATACTCCCTCGTTGAAATGATACTTGTCCTCAAGCATCAAATTGAGGATAGCGAGCAATGAAGTCTTGATAGAATTACCAATTTGCTTTCCTTGGTGGGAGTCCTTTCCAATGGACCAAGACCTTAGTAACAGCTGTGTTTCGATGTTTCACGATCTTCTTATCAACTATAGCCTCCGGTTCTTTAGAAATGCCAATGTCACCCCAAAACTATGGTATATCTGTAGCAATACCTTCTGGATTAGGACAGAGTTTGAGCTGACTCACATGGAAGACGTCATGTATGGCTGCAGAGGGAGGTAATGCTAAGTGGTAGGCAACAACACCAATCTTTTCTGTAATGTTGAAAGAACCATAGTCCCGAGGAGATAGCTTATGAGGAATGTGTCTGTCCTTGAGGGAATGTTGGCGGTAGGGCTGTAGGTTTAGGTACACAGAATTACCCACAACAAATTCCCTAAAAGAGCGCCTGGAATCTGCTTATTGTTTCATGCAGTGATGAGCATAATTCAGGTGGAATTTGAGCATTGCAATGATCGTTTCTCGCTGTTGCATACTGCGATCAACAACATGCGAGGTACTCTCCCCTGGTAAATAAGGAAGGTGTGTAGGTGGTACTTGACCGTATATAGCTTCATAGGGAGTAATTCGAATAGCGGAGTGGTACGTGGTGTTGTACCACCATTCAGCTAGAGGAAGCCACTTACTCCATGTGTGCGGTGCATCTATGGTCATACAACGTAAGTAGGTTTCAAGGGTGCGATTAGTTACCTCGGTTTGGCCATCCGTTTGTGAATAGTACACGGTGGAGTGCTTCAAGTTGACTCCTTGTACACGAAATATCTCCTTCCATACCTCACTCAGAAAAGTTGGGTCTCGATCACTGATTATCTCCTTGGGTAAACCATGTAACTGAAACACGAAATCTATGTATAAGCGAGCAACATCTGTTGCGGTATAAGGATGCGACAGAGCCAAGAACTGTGCGTTTTTATTCATTCAATCAATGACAACCAAGATGCAGTGTTTTTCCGAAGAAACAGGTAACCCTTCAATGAAATCAAGGAAGACAAATTCCCATATACCTTCAGGAATTGGAAGAGGTTGCAACAATCCAGGTTTGGAGGCAGTGTCATATTTATGATGCTGGCATATGACAATGACGCACATAGTTTTGGATTTCAGTTCGCATATGTGGCCAATAGAAGAGGCTGTTAATGCGGTGAGTAGTTGCATCGCGGCCTGAATGTCCTCCCACGGCAGAATCATGTAACCATTTCATGATCTGCAACTTAATATCTTTGTCATTCCCAACTACCAGCTTCCTTTTGCGTTGCAGCTCTCCGTTAACGAAAGAGAAGCTCGGGTGTGACCTCAGATCCTTTTCCAAGTCCGCAATAAGCTTAACTAGATGTATATCAGTGGTCCAAAGCAGCTGCAGTTTATCATAAAAGCCTTGATGAACTTGTGTCAATGCAATCTGCAAAAGCTGTGAACCTGTAACATGAGATAGAGCATCAGCAGCCACATTTTCTTTCCCTTGTCGGTATTGTATCTCATAAGTATAACCCATCAATTTGGATAGCCACATATGTTGGAAAGGGGTGTAAATCTTCTGTTCGGTCAGAATTTGAGGCTCTTTTGATCGGATTTAATCACAAAGTGGTGATGGGCCAGGTAAGCGCTCCAAGTCTGAACTGCATGTACAACCGCAAGCAGGTCCTTCTCATACACGGAAAGCCCTTGATGTCTGGGTCCTAAAGCCCTGCTAATGAAACTCAGAGGATGGTTATTTTGCATTAATATAGCCTCAATTCCCGTGTTAGATGCATCCGTTTCTACCACAAAATCTTGCTCGAAGTTCGGTAATGCAGTACTGGTGCGGAAGTGAGAGATTCTTTGAGTTTGTGAAATGCCTCGGTAACAGCCACACTCCACAAGAAACCCTCCTTCTTGAGAAGTTCCGATAATGGTTTGGTAAAGATGTTGTATCCCCTGATAAATCGCCTATAGTAATTGGAAAGACCCAAGAAATTCTGCAACTATTTTTGTGTGCGGGGAATTGGCCACAATGGCACCGCTTCTATCTTCTTAGGGTATGTACTAATCCCCTCCTTAGAGATGTAGTGCCCAAGGTATTCAATGATCGTGACCCCAAAAGTACATTTAGACTCTTTGAGGTAGAGCTGCTGCTGTCTCAAAATGGAGAAGACTTCCTCAAGGTGAGACAGATGAGAACTCCAATTGCGTTGTACACTAATATGTCATCAAAAAACACTAACAAAAATTTCCGAATCACCTTGGAAAAGACATGATTCATCAACCCTTGAAAGGTGCTAGGAGTGTTTGTCAATCCGAAAAGTAACACTAAGTACTCATAGTGTCCCAAGTGGGTTTTAAAAGCAGTTTTGAAAACATCTCTTGGGTGCATTCGGATTCGGTGAAATCTAGTGCTGAGATCTAGCTTAGAAAAGTACTTAGATCCACCTAATTCATCCAGCAAGTCCTCCAACAAAGGAATTGGGTATTTGTCTTTGACTATTTGCTTGTTCAACCCACGAAAATCGGTACAAAGCCTCCACGATCCGTCTTTCTTTTTAACAAGTACCATGGGAGATGCATATGGGCTTGAACTATGTTGAATGATCCCCTGCTGCAGCATTTCCTTAATGGTTCTATCGATGACATCCTTCTGCACTGTGGAATACCTATATGGGCACATATTGACAGGATTAGAGCCGGCTGCAACAGGAATTCGATTATCAAATCCCTCCCGAAAAGGAGGCAGAGATGTCGGAACCTCAAAAATGTCTGCAAAGGAGGCTATTAACGCAGATAACTTAGGATCAGTTGGTTGTGTAGCTTCCTTGGCTGATAGATGAAACAAAGAGGGGGTAAGCTCATCTTGATAGAAAATCCCCTCTCCTACTTCTTTGAGCTTTATCAACATCGCATGTGGTTCCTCTAGTAAAATGTGGTGCAAACTAGACCCCTTAACCACCTTATATATGGGCGGAGGTGACCCCCTCAGCACAAGCTTAACACCTTCCAGCTTAAACTCCATTCTCAGCTGTTTAAAATTCCACAAAACGGTTCCTAAAGAGACTAATCACTGCATTCCCAGAACAAAATCAAAATCACAGAAATCCAGATTTTGAATATAAGTTTTGTTGATAAGATCATAACCTTGAGCCCTCCATTTAAACTCACGACACTTATACTTGGTGGCAACAAGGCCATTTTCAGTGTGTACCCTCACAGGCAGAGTTTCCTCCAGCTGACACCCCATCTCACATACCACTTTATAATCCAGAAAATTGTGAGTGCTCCCGGAGTCAACAAGAACAAAGATTATGCGCTTACCATAATGTCATGTCAGTCGCATAGTTTCATAGGTCTAATGCCCGTTCAACGAATGACATGTTAAAGTCGGAACCGCCTCTTCATTCTCTGTATTGTTACTATCTTCTGCATCGTCCAATACCTCATTTTTCTCACCTTCCCACTCAACTCTTTCCACTTCCATAAAGTAGAAATATGATCTTTTATGTTTAATCTGATGCCCCGAAGTGTAAACCTCGTCACAATACATGCACAACCCTTTCGCCCTACGTTCATCCATCTCCGCAAAAGAGTCCTTCCTCGCATATCTGTCTTATGGATTTCGAGGAATGGTGTTCATTTTTTGCGTGGTTGTTTTAGTGTTTGTGGTAAAGGGAGCATAGGTGAATTGTTTTGGTAGGAAGAACCTGATTGGCCGAGTTTTGTAGATAGAGTTTGTGCAATCGGGCAATATTAGCCGCTTCTGTCACGTCGGGAGGATGAAACTGGCGAGTGTGAAAAGCTAGGTGCGGCTGCATATTTGACAGAAAAATAATGTGTGAGTGATTCGCTGTAATGTTTACCATCGTGTGTGCAGATTCAAAGTGTTCCAAATAATCATCAATAGAGCTTCCTCCCTGTTTAACACTCAACAATTCCGATAAAGCATCTCCGTGCTGACCGCCAAAACGCGATGACAAGGCGACAACATAATCGGACCATGATGGGTAAATTCCCATACTCTGAGGTAGAAAATTTTGATGCCATTGCATCGCCTTACCTGTAAGGTGTAATGATGCTAGTCTGACTTTTGATTCATCGACAGTGCCATCTAACGAGAAAAACATCTCGCTCTTGTAGATCTAATCCCTGAGTTCGGACCCATCGAACAAGGGAAAGTCCACTCTCGTCGATCTTGTAAGAGGCTTGTTCATCGGATTAGGTCCTTTCCTTGGCTAATTCAGTCTCATCGGTTCCTCAAAATTTCAAAAATCTGGGGGTTCGAGGTTCATAGGAGCAGACAGACTCGTTGTATAAATCGCTGATGAGGATGATGACTGTCCCATGGTCTGTTTCTCTGGGTTGCGCGGTGGAGGACAAAGTTCTGCAAACATGTTTCTGATATCCACAAACCGATCGTTTAACTCTGTCCTCATAGACTCATGTGATGCTTTCAACATATCAGTGGCAGCGCTATGCTTCTCCTGAGCTAATCGGAGCTCTTTGATCTGCTTATTAACTTTAAGCATTGTTTGGGCTCTCGTTTCTGCCATTCCCCAGATCCAGGACACGAATTTGCTCTGATACCAATGTTATGGATATCACTAGTTAGGCAATAATCTCTTCTAGAATCCAAGTGAAGGATTGAAGAAGAGTATCGAATTGTTTAAGAGGGAATCAAGCTAAGAGAAATTACCTCAGATTAAAGCTCAATATTGTGTGTTCTTCCTTAACAAACAAGAGAGAGATAGATTACTAAAAGGGAAATATATATCTGCAACTTATGTCGTTCTCTGAGCCATGTGCTCGTTTCTTAAAGAAAGAAATACAATAACCAAAATTTCAAACGATTTACTAAACCGTACATCTTAACCAAAACGGATAACCGAATGTCTTTTGGTTATCTATAACACAGAGACAAAACTACACTGGTTTTAAAAGACCGTAAGTAATTCAGTCAAATACTCATTTGAGACTAAGAAAAAAAAAGAGACTTTGGATTTGATAGTTAAAAGACGAGAAGTAAAGACTTGGTGGTGTGGACACTTAAGGGAAAATCTAAAGTAGATAGCCACAAGAAGGATGATCAACGTGGCCCCGACAAACTGAGATAATCTCGCCGCCAGAATCATTGATTGGATCCGATTTGCGTTTGTATACAAAAATCCCAAACTCCAGCGAATTTTCTAAACCACATTTAGGATGTGAGGACTTTTTGGATAATAAACAAAAAATAATTGTACTAATGCATAAAACATCTTGGGGAATTTCTGTGAGGACCTATGTGATCAGACTGCATATCAAATATGTATAAGATGGATCTCTCGAATAATTTGGAATATCAGATAAGCCCTCATACAAAATATTTATTAACAGAATAACCAAAAACTTATTAACCTTTTGAGGGGATTTTAACTAAAAGAACCTGTTTTCTTAATTTATCATATCTATGGATGAGCCATTAGCAAACTTACATAATATACGAGAAAAAGTTATTTATTAACAGAAAACTTCTTTATCTATATACAAATTAACAAAAAAAATTGAGCAAAATTGCATGAAAACTCCATTCGAGATCAGTTTCCGTTTCAAAATTACATTCTCGGAAACTTAATATAAATTTAATGAAAACGCAATTTTTTATCCTCGGTTTAGAAATATAATGAAAACATAATTTTATTTTGGATACACTTGTTTCCAGTTTAGAAATTTGAAATTTGATTCTTTTTCTGTATGCAAAAGGAATTTAGAAAACTGTAAGATATGATTTATATTGTATTAATTTTAAAAATTAATCATGTAAAGTAAAAGAAAGATATTCTTCTTTACCAGTTATTTTTACTAATAAGTATGAACGAAGAAGAGTAGGTGAAATCTTTTAGTTGATGAAAATGAGAGCAAAAACGAGATTATCAAAAATTAGAGCAAAAACAAGATTTTAAAATTTTGATGTGTGTGTTTATAGTTTTTTTTGTTAAACTAGTTACTAATAGATTTGTATTTTGTTAAAAATATTTTATATGATTTGGATTTGAGTATGTTATATAAAACATTAATTATATTATAATTATATATATTTTTCAATGTTTTTCTTAATTACAAGGATTCAAGAATGATTGATATATCCTTAGATTTTCAAAATAAGAAGATTCATATCATATTTAGTTATGGAGAACTAATTCAAAGAAAAAGAGATGAGGTTTGGGAAAGACTATCCCGATTTGGTTTTCTTAGAGATTCGTCATGATTGGTTATGGACGATTTTAATAAATTAACAGGAAATCATGAAAAACAAAGTGGTAATATAAGGAGTGCAGACTCTTTTCTTGCTTTTAACCAAATGCTATGGTGTTGTGATTTAATTGAATTTTCCCATTTTAGTAACTTTTGGTCTTGATAGGGAGTCCGTCAAAATGGGATTATTCAATGTAAATTAGATAAGGCGTATGGTAATGGAGACTGACATAATTACTTCCCGAAGTCCACAGTGGAATACTTAGACATGATTGGCTCAGATCCAGGCCAATTGTGGGTAACTTTAAAGATCAAATGATAAAAAGAATATCGCAATTTATTTTTGATAAATGGTGGATTGGAAAATCCTGTATTAAGGAGACAATTAATCGGGGATGGAAAAAGGGGTCTCTTGTAAACCTTGCATGTCCATTGTAGGTAAGGTCCGAAATTGTAGAAATGAAATATCAAGAAAGCGACAAAGAGAACATTCCCTCTGGCAAAGCAAAAATTATTGCCCTTCAAAAGAAATTGGAGGATATTCAAAGTTCTAATAATTATGGGACTCAGAAGATTTTGGATGTAAAGTCTCAACTTTGACAAGCCTATGAAGAGGAAGAAATTTATTGAAAACAAAAAAGTCGGAATAGATGGTTACAAGAAAGTGATAGATAACACAAAATTCTTTCATGTGCAAACAGAACAACAAAGGGCCAAAAAATAGGATTGTTGGCCTTTTCAATAAGGACAAACAATGGATTACAAAAGACAACAAACTAATTAAGGAATTAGTTAGGTATTTCTCCGAGCTTTTCTCATATTAAAATCTTTCATTAGGAGAGGAGATGGTTCATGAAGTTGATTGCAAAATGACAGATTATGAGAATTAGATCCTTATTTCATCAGACACATAAATGGAGGTGAGAAGGGCATTATTTATGATGGATCCAAAGAAAACACCAGAACCAGATGGAATAACTGCTTTATTCTTTCAAAAATTATGGAAGACGGTAAACAAAAATATTGCCAAGGTTGTCAACAAATTCTTGGTGTTAGGAACTCTTATAAAAGAATTAAATAAAATCAATATTTGTCTCATTCCTAAGGTCGGACAACCAACTCGAATGGCAGAATTCAGACCTATTAGTTTATGCAATGTTGGGTACAAAATTACGTCTAAAGTTCTTTATCTAAGATAAAAGAAGATACTCCCAAAGCTTAATTCGAAGACACAATCTGCCTTCATTTCAGAGCTGTTTATTTCTGACAATATCCTGATTGCTCAGGAAATATTTCATGCTCTTCGAACAAATAAAGCCATCAAGAGAAAATTCATGGCGATTAAAACAGATATGAGTAAAGCCTTTGATAGGGTTGAATGAAATTTTATGGAGAGCCTTTTGACGAAATTGGGCTTCCGCGACCAATGGATCAAATGTATTATGTATTGTATTCGATATGTAGAATTTTTTATTTATTTAATGGATCACGCCAGGGGTCGATATTTCCATATGGTGGTTAACGATAGGGAAACCCATTGTTTCCATATTTATTTATTCTATGTACTGAAGTTTTGATTGCAAAACCAAAGAAGGCAGAAATAGATAAAATTATTACTAGCATTTCTATTGCGAGGGAAAGTCCAAGTTTCCATGTGTTGTTTGTTGATGATAGTCTTTTCTTCTATAAAGCTAATAGTGAGGAGAAAACATACAATTATTAAAATTCTAAAAGACTATGAAGCGATATGTGAACTACAAATTAATTTAGAAAAAATTTCTATCCAATTTGGGCATTCTTTTCATGCAACGAAAAAAACCATTTATTCATCAAGCATTAAGGATTCACTCTCTGGGAGGAATAGGGACCTACTTAGGAATTTCAGAAAGTCTTGGCGAAGCAAAAACTAAGTTTTTCGCCTTCATTCAAGAAATTGCAAGATAGAATGAATAGTTGGTCATCGAATTTCTTATCTAAAAGAGGAAAGGAAGTGCTTATAAAATCTCTGACAGCACTCCCTACATATGTTATGTCTTGTTTTAGGTTACCAAAATCCACAATTTTGAAGTTAAATTCTTATATTGCTCAATTTGGTGGAGAATTCTAAGACATTAGAAGGTGTCTTTGGCTAAAATGGAAAAAAAATATGCAAACCAAAATTGGAGGGAGGACTTGGTTTATAGGAGGTTAATTCTGCTATTTTAGCAAAACAATTATGGTGTCTGACCCACACTATTTTCCAAGGTCATGAAAGAGAGATACTGAAGAATGCTAGACTGATGGACACAGTGGATACAAATTCGTCATCCTATGGATGCAGAAGTATTACCTCTGCTAGAGCATTAGTGAGTCAAGGAATCATTAAGAAAATTGGAGACGGGACAACAATCTCTGTTTGGAATGATCCTGGGTATGCGATGTGCTTTCGCGTACAGCCTTTGGCATAAGCAGAGCATTTACCCAGATATAACAGTTGATCAATTTATAAATCGAACCACAAGATCATGGAAATATACATTACTATACCAGATTTTTGATCCGTCTGATGTGCAACTAATTTTGGGATTGGTTATACTAAGGGTGCCAAAATCAGAATATTGGGGATGGCATTTTATGAAAACAGGCTGCTATACAGTTAAATCTGGATACAAGACCGAAGAAGCTAATACCCAGGTGGTGAATGGATATTATGGCTCTCATTTTCAGGATCTTCAAGCTTAATCCCAGAATTTGAGATGTCCGTCAAAAATTAAAAACTTCATTTGGCAAGCAATTTTTGGCTTTGTTGCAGTAAAAGATAATCTTAGTCATAGAGGTATCAAATGTGATAGATTTTGTAGTATGTATAGAGCATATAAGGAATCGATTAACCATGTTCTCTTTAAATGTTCCTCGACATTACAAACATGGGCTTTATCAAATATTCCTTCAGCAATACAAAATTTTCCAAGTTCATCCATCTGTTCAAATCTAGATTATCTATTTTTGAGAATACCTCAAAATGTTGAGACTCAAAAATTTTCATGGATCATATGGAATTTATGGAAAAGACGAAATGGGCAAACATTCTCTAATATTAATTATGATCCAAGATCAATAATTCAATTAGCAACAACCGAAGCTGAAGAATGGTTTTCTTCGAAATCTCAAATGCTATCACAAAGTAACCTTGGGACCTTGTCATATGATTCTATGTGGCATGCAGTATCTTATCCTACCACTTCAATTCCAATCTTTATGGGATATCGAAGTTTCGTCGATGGATCTTGGAAAGCATCAGATCTCCATTCAGGAATTGGATGGTTTTGTTTCTCTGATTCGTTAGACGGTTTCTCCTCTGGCGAATTGGCTATGAGAAGTAGTCTTTCTCCTCTTCATGCAGAAGTTGAAGCGGTGCTTTGGGCTATGTAATGCTTAATCTCCATGGATTGTCTTGAAGTAGAGATTGCAACAAATTGTTCCAATGTTTTAAAGATTTTCTCATATCCGGATGAATAGTCAGCCTTATCTCCCTACCTATATAACTCTACAAGGTTAAAGAGTTTTTTCCATTTATGCTCTTTACATGTAATTTCTCGAACCTTGAATCAGTGAATTGATACTTTAATTTGTTGTATTAGGAAATCAGCTTATGGTTTCTGATTATGTAATATTTTCCTAGTTCGGGATCAAGTAATGATATATTTGATTGATAAAAATAATAATAATATATATTACATATATACAATATGCGCTTTCAGAACGTACCTATTTCCTAAAAAAAATTAAAATTTTGTTTTTTTGTGTTTCATACGTTTCGCTTTTATTACCTATTTTTGTTTCTATACAATTTTGATTTACACGACATAATATAATGGGAATATTGTTAGATTGGAAGGCAAAACTATCTCCAGACAATCCCAACCAAGTTCACAAAAGATGCTCGTAATTATAGTATATAATCATATACTTATAAAGCTACTAACACAAAGTCAAATTATTTTGGCTGGAAGACTTTTGTAGCTACACATGATTTTTGAAGTAGTCCTAAACATAATACTCGGAATGAAAAAGCAAACTAAAATAAAGAGAACTGAATCGAATTTCAGAATTTACTAAATAATTGAACGGTTCATAAATCCGAGAACCGAAAAACAGAAATTGAGTCAAAAACTAAATAGTTATCCAAAAGAAACAAAATACAACTGTATATTTAAAATATATAGGATTTAGTTATGTAGATATCTAAAATTCTAATTCTAAATCTAAACTTGTTACAGGATAACTAAAATATTCAAATTTTATAATTAATTTATGGTTTTTTATGATTTTTTTAAAGAACTAAATAGAAGTATTGGAATCGGAATCAAACCAAAACCAAACCAAATTGTAATAGATACTCATTGGTTACCATATTTCAAGAATCGGAAT
This sequence comes from Lepidium sativum, assembly GCA_023374145.1. NCBI lineage: Eukaryota > Viridiplantae > Streptophyta > Magnoliopsida > Brassicales > Brassicaceae > Lepidium > Lepidium sativum. Next base: position 44,051 of record JAKUCM010001946.1, read on the forward strand.
GAGAATCAAATCGAACCAAAATTTCATCGGTACTCATTGGTTACCACTTTTTAAAAACCAAAAGAAGCGAAAACAAAAAAACCCAACTCAAACCGAATAAAAAGACCGAATGTCCGGGGCTACTTGAAGCATTGGAAATAGACAAAAGAAATATAGAGATTTGTTGGTTAAGAGAGAGGTTTCTCTCTTGTTGAATTACTTTATGACGTGTATTTTGTCTTATTTTGTTTGTAAATCTTAGTTGTAGCTTACGTATAAATAGCTGCAACTGGTCAATTTTAATGGTGAAAGATAGAATACGGTACAAGATAAGTACAATCTAAATATGGTCTTAGATGGGGTTCAACTAAAAAAGTAGGACAAAACATATTTTGATTAGTGATAATATAGTCATACGAGACAAAAAAATTGTGATTGGTAAAATATAAAAATGATATGGATTTTTTGAATAATATTATAAACAAAACTTATTATAATGAATTTATCTATCAATTATATAAAAAAAATTAAACAATTGATAATATTATGACAGATAAATAATGATATTATTTTAACTTTTATTTAGTTTATTAGTTATTTAAAGAGTAGATATTAAAATTATATTTTAATTTGTTTTTAGAAACTAATTAAAGTAAGTTTGTATTATTATGCTAGTATTGATTATAGTTAATTATCTTAACTGAAAATAAGAGAGAGAAAGAGTTAATTTTAGCAAAGAGAATAGTTTATGGTTTAGAGAGATAAGGGAGATAAGAACAAAGATATGTATAAGTTACTCTCAGTAAAAGCTTTCGCTTCTCTCCAAAACGTTTATGAAATATCGACTTCAGAACTCTCTTTGCTCTTTGCTCTTTGCTCTTTTTCATCCTTTCTATTCCATCTTTGATTCAAAAATTAAAAAATTCTTAGAATTTTTTCTGTATCATCTCTGAATGCATATCGGATCTAACGAGTCTTTGTGATCGTCCCTCCTCGCCTTTGTGAGTAATAACTCTGTTTTGTTCCTGCGACTTTTTGTTGTCGGATCCCTCCGACCTTGGGTCGTATTTCCTATTGATTTCAGTAATCTAGTTAGTGATATGATATCATGATCGGTAGTAGATCTAGCTCTTTTCTGTTGGAGGTTGATGTTAATTTTATAGTATTGTGGAGGTTCTCAACATCTTGTAGAGTAAGTCTCTGAATCGTCAGAGCTTCCTTGTTTGGTTCCCACAAGTGGACTTCAACGTTGGACTAGTTTGAGATGGAACCGATCTGATGGTTCTTGTGATTGAGTTCGAAAACATTTGGGCTTGAAGAGAGAGGTCACATGGTGGCTTCAGGCCAAATTTCCGGCGATATCCTCCTACTCTTTGTCGGCGGCATCTGAAGTACAACAACATCGTCTTTGCTCTACTTCTTCTTCTGTCTTTGGGCTTATGGGCCTAAATGATGTGGCATGTTAAAGCTTTGTTTGTACTAACTTCTGTTTTGGGCCATTTGACCAATATTTAATAAAATTTAGAGATATAAAAAAGAACAAAAATATATTTTTCTGAATTAAAGTTTTTATTAATAAAATTAATGTGAAAGAAAAAAAGAAGAGAGAGTACTGATCTATTTATCCGCTAAGTGATTTCCATATTTTGGGTCCAAATGGTAACCGAAGAATTTTGATCAATGTGAAATCTTGTAGAATTTTGTTGAATATGAAATCTGGTGATTTTTTTTTACGTTTTATACGTGGAATCTGATGAAATTTTAAGTCACCACCTAGTATCAATCTAGATTTGTTGAATTCAAAAATTTCTTTTTTGTTTATCCCACTAAAAAGTCACTTAATACTAAAAATTAAAAATACTAAAAAATTGAATTTCAGAAATAAGTAATATTTAAATAATAAAAGATAAAGTTTCATAAAAATTTAAATCATCTTTTATAACACATATGTATTAGTTATCAACTAATGAAAATTATCTCAATCATTCTTTGTAATACAAATGTATTAATTATTAACTAATGAAAATTATTCCATACTTGTTGTTTAATTCTTTCTCGTATTATTTGCATATGGACTCCAATTGTTGTTCTCTCTGGTTCTTGCAAAAAAATTATTTCTTCATATGGTCCACCTGTCTCATTATTATCAAACTAATCTCGTGAAATTGTATTATTTTGTGAAGCATCATCAAAATCAAAGTCTTGAATTTGAAAATGACGAATGAAGTTATGTAATTCAAATGTATTTATGATTAGTGTGTTTTGTGTCTCCACGTTGTATCTTGGAAACTCTGATAAAATCCTCTATTTTTTCTTTCAAACTCTGAATGTTCGTTTGATAACTGAACGAAGAGAAGAATACCACAAATTAAATAACTCTTCTTCACCTCTAGGAGGGGAGGCATTTTAAAATGGTTTCAAATGATATTTATATCCTCTAAATTGAGCTAAAAATCTTTTTGTGTTAGCATAACTAGAATCTACAAGATAATACTTCATGGGCGGGGGAGTTTGAAAATCTGATCACACTCCATTCAGGACATCTTGAAAATATATAAGTGAATAACATATCGTAGTTTCATATCACAAACACATTAATGCTTGTCTTTGAATGTACGTTATAAAAATGAGTCGCCTTAGTACCAGTGACCATCACTGTATGATGTGTCCCATCAATTGCACCAATGAAATCATTAAAATAAGGTCAATAACCAATGTCATTTCGTAGTCCTCAAGAAAATAAACGTAGTTGCTTTGAAGATGGATTTTTAATGTAGTTGCTTTGGAAATTGCATTATCAAAAGATGTAAACAATCTATTGGATAAGTATAAATCTTTGCTTTAATGTTATAATACTTCTTGTAGTAATTTATCACATGTTTGAAGTGTATTACAAAAATTCATAAAGACTACAAAAATTAAAATTAAATACAAGTAATAGTTCCAAAATATAAAATAATTATTATATTACAAGTTCAAATTATAATTAAAATTACGTAATATATATTAAATAGAAAAATACTAGACCTATCAGATACCTTAGATGGATAATCTTAAATTCTACATGTATAATGAAAATTATAATTTTCTTATAGATATTTGTTAGTTCTAGTTCATATGTGAAGAAAAAGAGAAAAAAACTATATATAGAAAAAAATTGATAAAATATTTTTTCTAACTGAGAAGATAAAATCATCTATTAAAGTGTGCCATAAAGATAAAAAAATTTTTTTGATTGATAGACTCCTATTCTACAACTTATTCCACAACATCATTCCACAATCATAAATGGTAAATGTGAAAAAGAAAATTTGTGAAATAAAAAAATTCGACATTCCACATCATTCCTTAAGACACGAGTTAGACCTTTTAATTGTGGTCCACAATTTTGTAAGTAATTTATTATGATGTATCTGGAAAAAGAAAAGGCATAGTTAGTAATATTAGTTAGCAATGTTTTGTGTTGATTGGTGACATATTGCAAAAAAATACAAAATACGCATCTCTTTTGTGTCACCATTCATTACCAATATATCCATCTAAATTAAGAAAGATAAATCTTTTCTTTTATATTCTCTTATTCTCTCTTGAATACAAACTTTTACTCTTCTATACACTTAATCGATTTCAGTTATTTCAAACTCAATATTCCACTAAATCTTACATGGTATAAGAGATAAAGATCTCTTTTACTCCATTATAACTCATTTTTCTTTTCTCTTGTGCTTGAACTCCATTCTCTGGTTTTTGAACTCTTGTGTTGCCACCATTGTTGTTGTGCAACTGTTCTTTTACCTGGTGGATGATATAGTGCTTTTTCTCTTTGTGAATGTTGTTTTCATGTTCTTCTCAAAGGAGTTAACTACTTGTTGTGGTCTAGGACCATCAAAAGTATGTTGAGTGGTTGTGGGCTTTGAAGTCATATTGATGATGAAGCTCCAAAGGGGACAATTCTAGTTGGTGAAAAAGGAAGTGAGGGCAAGGACGTTGTAGCTGCAGATGGAAAGTACTGGTGCCAATATGACCAAGTGGTACTTGCCATAGTTCAAAGCTCCATTAATCAATGCCATTTATAAAGCTTCCGCTTATTGTGAGACTTCAAAAGATCTATGGAATACTCTCAAGAATGTGTATGGTAATGTGTCTAACCTTAGTCGTGTTTATGAGGTGAAGAAGGCATTCAATGACCTCAACCAAGAGGATATGGAGTTCACTCAATGGTTTGGGAAATATATATCTCTATAAGCCAAACTTGAAATGATGAGGCCATCAATCGTGGATATGGCAGTGTTGAGTAAAATGCATGAGCAAGAAAGGTATTGAAGTTCATGTTAAACCTTAATCCAGCCTACAATGACATCTTTCATCACCTCCTAAGGTCAGGCAAGCTGCCAAGTTTAGAAGAAGTGTGTGGCTATATCCAAAGTGAACAAGTTATTTCAGATCCAAAGCTTGTGATCTGAAACTTTATCCAATATTGTGATAACTTAGTGTCCCTAATAGTATGTATTTTCAAGATATTGAATACCGGTCAAGTCTTTTGAAAAGGAGTGACTAAAGATGGTATTTATCTTTTTGAAGACACTAAGTTATCTTCTCATTAATCTCATGCATTTAGTTCTAGTAGTCTAAGTAATGATGCCATGTGGCATGCTAGTAAGACATTTTCACTTTCAAGATTTAGAGTTGTTGTTGCTTAATATATCTTTTAAAAATGATGATTGTGAAGTTTGTATATTTAAGAAACATTGTAGACCATTGTTTCTTAATTCTTTAACTCTTTATGAACATTGCTTTGATTTAGTGCATTCAAATGTTTAGATTTCTCCTTGTCAATCTAGAGAACATCATAAGTATTTAGTTACCTTCTTTTTTTATCCAAATTTATTTTGTTACCTTCGTTGATGAGAATTCCAAATATAATTGGTTAACTTTGATGCCATCGAAAGATTGGGTGTTAGAAGCATCACTTTCAAATTATGTGACTAACCAATGCAATGTCAAGATTAAAATTTTGATAACAAATAATAGTGGATAATACACAAGTCATGCGGTTACGAATCATCTCGCCAACCATGGAATTGTGCATGAAGCAAATTGTCCCTATACTCCACACAAATATTTTGTATGGAAAAAAAGAATAGACATCTAATGGAGTTGCATGGTCCATTAAATTTCATATTAATGTCCCTAAACAGTTTTGAATTGATGTCATAACCTCAACATGTTATTTAATCAATCGAATTCCAACCATATTTCTCCATGATGCCTCACCCTTTGAGGTACTTAATCACACTAAAGCTTCTATTAATTACTTACGGGTCTTTGATTATGTTTGTTTTCCTTTCATTCTAGGTGAACAATGCAACAAACTAGAGGCTAAGAGTATTAAGGGCATGTTTGTGGGGTACTCTACTACACAAAAAGGGTATACATGTTAATAACCAAGACTAGGAGAATAATGGTTTCTGGGATGTTAAATTTGTGGAGACCCAGGGGTTATATGGATATAATAATTGAGAAGATCTTAGATACTTGTCTTATTCTAACTCAAATCAAGCCACCACATTACGGACCCTGTTGGAATCTATTCAATCCGAAAAATCTGAGAGCGATACAAATAAGGCAGAAACTTCAACGAGTATGGAGAAATCTCGAACAGAAATGAACATGTGATGGTGCATGAGCCGGTGAACCTTGTGGATGAAGGAACCATAACTCATCATGATAAAGATGATTTGCATGAAATACAAGATGATGAGGCATAAATAAATTATGAAGAGCTTGTGGAAAATGAAAGGGTAAATAATACACCTCAACCAATTCCTTTAAGGTGTAGTCAGAGGGTGAGAAAAGCTAA
>JAKUCM010001947.1:0-40636 GCA_023374145.1 Lepidium sativum
ACAAAAGCAAAGTACAGTCGCACTATCCTCTTGTGAAGCAGAGTTCATGGCTGCAACAGAAGCTTCAAAACAAGCCATATGGTTGCAGGAATTAATAGGTGAGATCACAGGGAAAGAGTACTTGAAGATTGTCGTAAAGATTGACAACAGGTCAGCTCTAGAACTCACTAAAAATCCAGTGTTTCATGGCCGCAGCAAGCATATACATAAGCGGTATCATTTTATTCGAGAATGCATAGAAAACCATCAAGTTGCGGCGAAGCATGTGCCAGGAGAAGAACAATGTGCGGACATACTAACAAAGGCTCTTGCAAGAATCAAGTTCAAGCAAATGAGGAATCTAGTGGGAGTTCAAGTTATCACAAATGAAGCTTTGAAGCTTAAGGAGGAGAATGTTGGATAAAGCTTCAAAGACTTAGAGTTTTAGATAAGCTTTAAAAAGGAAGTTAAAGCTTAGGATAAGATCAAAAGATTTGGAAAAGATTTAGTAGTTAGGATTACCTATTTCAAGTAGGATTAGGAAGAGTTATCAAGAGCTATTTGATACTCATATATATATGTTGTGTTCGAGTTTATGAAACACAATTGAGAGAGCATACAAGACTTTGTAATTGTTGATTAGTTTTGAGTGATTTTCTAATCAATAACAAGAGAGATATTCTTGTCTTAGTAAGTGTATTGTTCTTGCTAAACTTTACTCATAAGTGAAGTTGCTGCAAAAGTGAGTTGCATCTTCTTTCATGTAGTCTATCGAGTACACGAAACAGTATACTAAGCTGTCCTTTTTCGTTCTATGTCTCTAGAATTTTGATGTAGCTGTTGGGGATGTTACAATTGTTACAAACAGAACCAAGTTTGTAGATTTCACGCAGCCATTTATGGAATCAGGGCTTGTGGTGGTAGCTCCAGTGAAAGGAGCCCAGTCTAGTCCTTTGTCATTTTGATTTTTTTTATGCACAAATGAAAATTACGAGGAAGAGAAATGAAACTCGTACACTTATGTAGTGGAAATTTCCGGCAAACTCCGATGGCTTACCTAATTTTTGGTTACACAATGATGTTTCATGCAACACACTGACAGGTCCAGAAAACCGCACGGAAACCTACCGAATATTAATTTGGGTATATGATATTCTAAAAATATAATACTACAAAAATCAGGTTGTCGGTTCCCTTCGACTATATGAATCTACGGAAAACGACGGGCATAGGTAACCCACAGAAATTTACTGAATCCATATTCGGGTATACAATTTTGTAAAAAATAAAATATTAGAAAAATCAAATTGTCGGTTTCTGTCGATTTTTTTCTCCGACAGGTCTATGTAAGCGACGGACATCAACGCACCACATTTTCCTATCAGTTGTTTTCGGAGAGTCATTGGTTCTTTTCCGATAACTTTTTTACCATCAGAATTTCCGTCGATTGTAGTGCAGGTTGTAACAAATATAGAAAATAGAATGGTAACAAAGCATGAATCAATTGACAAACGACGGGCATAGGTAACCCACGGTAACCTACTGAATCCATATTCGGGTATATAATTTTCTAAAAGAAAATATTGTTGGTTTCCGTCGATTTTTTTCTCTGACGGAATCCAACAGGTCTATGTAAGCGACGGACATAGACGCACTATATTTTCCTATTAGTTGTTATCGGAGAATCGTCGGTTCTTTTCCGACAGCTTGTTTATCATCAGCATTACCGTCGATTGTAGTGCAGGTAATAACAAATATAGAAAATAGAATGGTAACAAAGTATGAATCAATTGACAAAGTACTCTACTCATCATAATATCATAAGCAACAATAATGATAAAAGTATCAATTCAACGGTGTATAACGAACGTTAAAACACATCCATTATTATAGTGGATTAAAACAAATCGATTCAAAAGTAAATTGATATATAAAAAACGTTCTTAATTATCTAAAACTAACATTGATAGCATATCATTCTCATATTAAATAATAAGGTAACATATAAATATTTTTTCATATTTGAATCACTAACGAATTAAAGCTAATAACAGATCTGACTATAAAAAATATTAATTATACCTCGAGGCAACGAAGATTGAACTTGAGGTTTGTCTTGAAGCTTGTTCAGACGTTTGCTTAGACGGCTAGGGTTTGCTCAGACGGATAGGACTTCTTGTTGATAACGTATTGTGGATAAATGAGATAGTCACTACAAGAAAACAGGTCGAAAATCAACCACATTTCCGACAGGACGAAGACGATTTCGGAGATTTCCGACAAGAAAACCGACAAAACGCAACAACTTTGACAAATATCGATCAGCGGTCGGTGATTGTCGGAAAGTTCCGACCAACACCGACAACCAACACAAACCGACCGTTTTCAACGACCTGTCTGACAGACAATCCGACCACTACCCACAGATTTACGTTTCCGACAAGTATCGACGATACCATTAAAAACCTTCTCCATATGCCGGTTTAAATTGTAACCGAAAATAGGTAAATGTGTCAATACCATCGAAAACGGTAGGAAAGTGAATCTTTATAAGCACAAACGATCGTTTTGTGGCTACACCTTCATTTTTCAAAATTAGCACACAAAATGTCAAACATATATTTTCGGGCTTGGATGGATCAAGAAAAAAACGATCCAGAAACGGGGTTACTTACCGCAGAGTATGTAGAAGGGATGAAACAATTTATGGAGTTCGCCGAAAATCAAAGCGTTACTCGCGAAACAGGTAAGATGTATTGTCCATGCCGTAAATGCAAAAATAGGAGATTTATTACAGTAAAACAAGTTTGGTTTAGGTAGGGGAGGTTTATAGTAGAGGTTTTATTCATGGGTATAAAGTATGGTACTCACATGGGGAGGATCCATCTATGGTTAATTTTGCTAGTACTAGTGCAAATATAGATAATGGTTTAGGTAGGGGAGGAACTACGCATGAAGAAGCTGATTGTGTGGATAATGTCAGAAGTGGTAATGAATGTTATGATGGTGATGTGAGAGTGGATTCGACTGTGGAAGGTGAATATGTAGTTGGTTCTATTCAAATGGTGAACGATGCATTTAGAGAGAATATTCCTGCTTTTGAGTAGGGAATAAATAGAGCGGAAAAACCAAATCTAGAAGCACGGAGTTCTTATAATATGTTGGATGCAGCGAAGAAACCGTTGTTTGGTGGGTGTGAGGATGGGATATCTCCGTTATTGACTGCAACTGACTTGATGAATATCAAGACATATTACAATTTAGCAGAGACATGTGTTGATGCGATAGCTAATTTGTTTAGGAGGAGTCTACCCAAAGATAATATTGCTCCTAGTTCATACAGTGAGGTTGAGAAATTGGTCGCCGGACTTGGGTTACCGTACGAGATGATAGATGTATGTATCGATAATTGTATGATCTACTAGAGAGAAGATTCAGATATGCTGCAATGTCGATTTTGTCGTAAACCTCGGTTTCAAGAAACATATGGTAGAAATCGGGTCCCATACAAGCGGATGTGGTATTTGCCACTGGGAGATAGGTTGAAAAGGCTATATCAGTCAGAGCGGACTGCAGCTGCAATGCGATGGCATACCGAACATAATTCACATGGAGATATTGCACACCCTTTAGATGCGAAGGCATGGAAACATTTTAAGTCAATTTATCCTGATTTTGCTGCCGAAAGCAGGAATGTGTATTTCGGTTTATGTACAAATGGGTTTATTCCATTCGGGAAACACGGGAGACAATATTCAGTTTGGCCGGTGATTGTTACACCATACAATTTACCGCCCTCACTTTGTATGAAGTCAGAATTCCTATACCTGACAGTTGTAGTCCCAGGGTCGGATCATCCAAGAAAATCACTTGATGTGTTTTTACAGCCACTAATTTATGAGTTGCAGCAATTATGGGAGAGTGGAGTAGAAGCGTTCGATGTATCTAGTCAGATTTATTTTACGGTGAAAGTCGTCCTTATGTGGACTATTAGTGACTTTCCTGCCTATGAAATGTTGTCTGGGTGGACGACACATAGGAGAATCTCATATCCAACGTGTCAGGACAGCATAAAAGCATTCCAATTGAAACACGGCAGAAAAACTTCTTGGTTTGATTGTCATAGGCGTTTTCTGCCCATGGATCATCCATATCGGAAAAGCACAACATTGTTCACTAAGAATAAGAAAGTGATGTACGGTCCACCTCCAGAACCAGATGGTCGTACAATATTAACCCAACTTCGAGATTTTGGTGCAGAAAAAACTACGAATATTGGGGGAAATGGTCATTGTCCTGTTGATGGCGTTGGAGAGTATCACAATTGGCATAAGAAGAGTATATTCTGGCAATTGCCATATTGGAGAACCCACCTGCTACGGCATTTTCTAGACGTTATGCACATTGAAAAAATGTGTTTGAGAATATCATTAATACTGTTCTGAATGTGAAGGGGAAAATGAAGGATAATTTGAAGTCCCGACTAGACTTACCTGATATTTGTGACAGAAGATCACTCCATGTACGAGGTAACAATAAAGTTGGTCCTTTTCCAATATTCTGTGTGGATGCTTCGAAAAAGGTACGTATGTTATTCAAAAGTAGATGCACTTAACTTAAAATTTTGTAACTTATCAAATCATTATATGAATAATAGGTGGTATTTTTTGATTGGATAAAACATAATGTGCAATTTCCCGACGGTACGCCTTGAATTTGCGAAACTGTGTAGACAGCTCGGAGGGAAAATTTATTGGGATGAAAAGTCATGATTGCCATGTCGTAATGCAAATATTATTTCCTTTTGCCTTTTTGTATTTGCTACCGCGAACTATACAAGAAGTTGTTACAGTTTTAATTTTAGTACCACTTAATTAGTGTAAACAACTTTGCAACTTAACATAACCTTATAACATACCTAGGTATATGAGCATTTTTCCGTGATTTGTGTTCACGAAGTCTCACTGTAGATAGGATCAAGAACTTGAACGATAAAATTCCAGTAATTTTGTGTAATCTTGAAAAGAAATTTCCTCTGTCATTCTTTGATGTTATGGTACATCTTCCGATCCATCAACCACGAGAAGCAGGTAAGTAGATTGTCATTCTTGTCATTTTGAAATTTGTATATAGGTTGATTGGCCATTGAATTCCAATACAGATGGATGTATCCGTTTGAACGATACATGTTTCACTTAAAGAAGAAAGTGAAAAACATGAGCAGAGTCGAGGGTTCTATAGTTGCACAATGCTTAAATGAAGAAACCACTAATTTCTCTTCAATGTACTTTCATCCGGAAGTGCAAACAAAGAGACGCAGACCACCTCGACATGATGACGGTGGCAAACACCCAGTTTATTCTGCATATGCTCCCGATACATTTTCTCAGGTTGGTAGGTTGAGCAGAAAAGCAAAACAAAGGAACTTGAGTACAGTAGAGAGCAGACATATGCATCTGTATATTGCGAATAACTGTGTTGAAATTGAGGAACTGGAGCGGTATGATTTCTATACTTTCTTTATTGCAATTTATCTTTCGTGTATAGATCAATCATATTATTAATTAAATGTTTTAAAATATCAAAATATCTTATGTTCGTTATACTTGATATCTAAATATCTATATATATATATATATGTGTGTGTCTTTAATAGAGGGGTCGAAAACGGTCGGAAAACGAGTCTGACTGTGTCCGATGGGAGACTAAGACCGACCGGGTCCGACGGGAAAAAAGAGGGGGAAATCTGGGCGGCAACCGAAGCGTCTCGTTGAAGATTACGACACGTGGTCCGACGGGTACCGACGACTTCTGACATTATAACTCACTTTGTCTCTTTCGTCTTCCTCTGCGAATCGCAGAGAGAAGACGATGACTTTTCCGACACCGCTTCCACCACCGCCAATCAATTCGCCACTTACAACAGTAGCAATTTCCAATTCCATGTAAGTTTTCGATTTCCTTTTCCCAATTTCTTAGTTTTGACAATTTATTAGGTTGAATGCGTGAATGTGTTGATTAATATTGATGATTTCGTGAATGTGACTTGGGTTATAGTGATGATTTTGTGAATGTGTTGCCTTTGTCGGTTTTGATTATGTTGTGTTGTGATGATTTTGTCGGGTTGATCATCGTTAATGTGTTGGTTGTGTTGATTTTGTTGGATTTTGATTTCCTTTGAATACTAGAAAAGAAAGAAGAAAGATATGTGTAAATTGTTAAACATAGAAAGTGATGATCTTTGTAATATTTTAATGATCTTCTAATTGTTTTTAATAATTTTGTAATTGTGGGGGAAATTATTTTATTTGTAAAACATCACTTGATTTTCTTTGCTAATTAAAAAAAAATTTCTTTGTCATAAATTAAGTATATCGTAATTGTTTATGTTCTAACTATGTATTAATAAAAAAGTTTTCTAAATATTACATGATTTAACAATTTTTAATTGTGTTTTCTTTACCTAAAACACAATTTCTAAAACAATTGATATTATAAACATATATAATATATGTCAATGTATACATAGTTTTTTGCAATTAATTCTTTTACAGGTTTAGTTATGGTGACTTTCAGAGACACATATACGGTGTCATTGACTCGGACCAGACACAGAGTCTGAGTCCACTACAACAATCTCCTCAGGAATCTCAACCACAAGGTTCTGTTGCGCACCATACGATTGAACAACTACTCACTACAGAAGGACGACGCCACATTACCGTTCTCGATCCGCACGGAGGTTCTTGGTAAATGTTTTTTGTCTCTTCACTTAATATTTGTATATATATATACTTATTTATTTATATATTATTTTTAATATTTATACTCCTTAATATTTACGATATATTTGTCAGGTTTCAGTATGAAAAAAGTATTAAGAAGTCAATTTTAAAAATGATTCAGCATCAGCTTCCCCAAGCTTATCCTCAGTACAATGATTTTCCGCAGGAATTGCAGGAGAGTTGGTTCAAATCATTCACGGTATTACTTTTCTAAATTAATCGTTCAATTATGCATTTATGTATTACACGTATTTATGTTAAAATAACGTAATTCAATTAATTTTTTTTCCAGCAAGATTTTAATTGGGACGTCGAGTTGACTTCTCAGGTCAGAGCAGAGTTTGATAACCAATGCCGCCCTTCATACAAAAACCATATCCACGAAAGGAAGCAAGCATGGAAGGCGGGGAAAAAACAACATCCATGGTGCAGCCCCAAACTATTCCAGCAATTTGTCGCATATTGGGAGCACGAGGACACCAAGAAAATGGCAACCAGAAACTCCCTCAACAGGAACAGCAACCGCGGCGGATTAGGAGTCGCTACCCATAACAACAGCGCTCAGACTTTTGAGGAACTTTCCCGTGTTCTGGTAAGTAACCTTTAAAATTTTCAAGATGGAAGATACTCATACTTACAAGCAGACGAAGAGGGTAGAGGACAAGAAGGTTCTCAGTGTTCTCGAGACGGTGAGGCGGAAGACGATAGAAACACTTACACAGCGCATTCAAGAGGGCGAAGGAAGTTCTACACAACTGTCTTGGGAGGAAATCGATCAGCTCGTCATTGAGGTATAATTTATTTTCTTAAATATTTATAATTACTTACAAATATTAGTATAAATTTTGTCTTTTTCTGCAGTTTACTCCTCGTACTAAAGGACGCCCTTTCGGACTTGGCAACCTAGTTACTTCTGATGGTGTCCCAACGTATTACGTAAACATTAATCTTTTTTAATTGTATTTTTAATTTTATTTTTTTAATTTATTTTTTTAATGTTATTTTGGTGTCGTAGAAAGTTCCGACCACCACCGACAGCCGTTCTTTGACAGCCCCCGACGGGGGTCTTCCGACAGGCATTGACGGGAGGCTTCTGACGTTCTCCGACAGCCAATCTCCAACTTGACCTGACGGCGATTTTCCGACACCTTCCGACAGCACTTCTCCGACCTCTTCCGACAGCACTTCTCCGACCTCTTCCGACGGCACTTTCCGACATTAATTGACCGCATTTTCCGACAAGTAAATGTTGTCGGAATATACCGACCACTACTAACGATTCTTTTGTTTTCGACAATCTCAAACCGACCATTCTGTTTCCGTCAATTTGGATCAGAAATTTCACTTTTCCAACCATTTCTGAGAGCAATCGTGGTCAGAATCCGACCTGTTTTCTGGTATTGAGTTACCTATATATATAGGGATACAAGACTAGGATTTAACCCTAATTAGTATTGGGCTTAATGTCTAATAGAGCATCGACAATATAGTCATAACAGATATATATATGAAGCTAGGGTTTTTCTTTTGAGATCAATCACATTGTCGGAGCCAACACAGAGAGAGTACCTCCTCTCTTTTCGTTTTTAATCCCGCTGTAACAGAAACCCTACAAAACTTTAAAGCTGCTTCTCGTTGGGAAGTTTGAGAGATGAAGAAAATGTCAGAAGCCAAAATCAAAGAGACAGTTTGTGAAGACAGTGTGAAAGAAGAAATAAAGATGATATTTTCTTTGTAAAACTGAAACTTTCGACTTACATTCATAAGGAAAACAATTTACAACTTATACAACCATAAAGCAATTAACTAGAGACATTAACAAAGCAACTATGGTTGAGTTATGATGCTGTTAATCTTGTCTTTATTCTGAAACTGCAGCTTTTGCAGAAGCAGTTTCTGTTGTACTAGATTGCAGGTTTGCAGAGACTTGAAGCTGACTGCAACTATGTTTGTGGGCTCTGTGAATTGATATCTTGGGCTGAAAGATGAAGATCCTTGGAGCAGTTGGGCTTTGCTTGTGTTGAGGCTTCAATAATCCCCCTAAAACTTGTGGTGGATGGTAATCCAACACCAAGTTTGTTCCTAAGATGTATGAAGGCAGCCTTAGGTAAGGACTTCGTAAAAATATCAGCAAGTTAAAACTCAGCAGAAATATGTTCGTCTCAATGAATCCAAAAGCTACTCTTTCACGAATGTAGTGCCAGTCAAGTTCAAAGTGCTTAGATCTTGTGTGAAGAGTTGGATTAATACTCAGATGTACTGCGGAAAGGTTGTCACAGTGTAGAACTGCAGGTCCTAACTATGATTCTCTCATAAGAGAAGACAACCAAGTTATCTCAGCAGCTGTTTCAGAGAGGGCCCTATATTTGGCCTCAGTTGAAGACCTGGAGACAGTAGGTTGACGCTTAGCACTCCACGAGACAATGTTAGAGCCAACAAAAGTGCAGAATCCTATGGTAGATCTTCTAGTTTCACGGCAACCTGCCCAGTCACTGTCACAGTAAGCAATAGTTGTAAGCTGAGATGATTTAGTGAGATGTAATCCCATTGAAGATGTCCCACAGAGATACCGAAGTGTGCGTTTCAAGAGAGAAAAATCATATAAGGTAGGCTGATGCATTCGTTGACATATCAGATTGACTGCAAATTGCAAGTCTGGTATAGTTATTGTCAGATATTGTAACTTGTCTGCTAGGCTTCGAAAATAAGAAGGATCAGAGAAGAATTCATCACTGGTACTAGATTCATTAAGTATTTGTGGCAGAGGAGTAGGCATTGAATTGCATTCAGCCATTCCTGCCTGTGACAGAATGTCTTCTGCATACTTTTCTTGATGAACAAATAGACCAGTCTCAGTGTGCTCAATTTGAATACCAAGAAAGTAATGTACTGATCCGAGATCCTTCATTGCAAACTATGTACCAAGAGTTGTAATCAAGTGTTTTAGAAGACCTGAATTGCTTCCTGTCAGTATAATGTCATCTACATACAGTAACAGAAATAGTGTATGCTCATTGTGATGATAGACAAAAAGAGATGGATCAGCTGTACTACACTTGAACCCATATTCCAGCAAAAATGAGCTAAACTTGTCAAACCAAGCTCTAGGAGCCTGTTTCAACCCATATATAGCTTTATTGAGCTTACACACATACGATGGATGATCCTTGTTGATGAATCCTGCAGGTTGATGCATATATATGTCTTCATGAATGTCTCCATGAAGAAATGCACTTTTCACATCTAACTGTGTGATGAGCCAGCCTTTTGATGTTGCTAATGCCAAGAACAACTCGAATGGTAGATGTTCTGACAACAGGGCTATAAGTTTCCAAGTAATTTATACCCTCTTCTTGTTTAAACCCTTTTTGCCACTAACCGTGCTTTGTACCTGTCAATAGACCCATCAGGCTTTAACTTGATCCGAAATACCCATTTGCAACCCATAATATTCATGTTTGTTGCTGCTAGAACCAGATGCCAGGTATCATTTTTATGTTGAACCTCCATTTCTTCACCCATTGCAGCAGTCCAATTTAGATCTTTAAGAGCTTCTGAAACTGTTTTGGGCTCTGTGTATTTAGTAGTTAACAACAAATACCGGGAGTTTGGCTTGACTATTCCAGATTTTGCTCGAGTGATCATAGGATGATGATTTGTAGACTGAACTTGAGACTCATTTGTTGTTATAACTGCAGAAGGTTGTTCAGTCAGAATTGAACCAGCTAGATATGGTTGTTGAAGTTGAACAGAGTCATTGCAATCTACAAAATCATACTGAAATGAGGTTGCAGACATTTCTTGATCATTATTGTCAATTATGTTTATCTCTGAACTTGATTGTGTCTCTAAGTCAGGGACTACTTGAGTCTCAGTAATTGCAGAAGACTGAGAAGGAACAGTATGTGTCAAATAGTGTTGTGGAACAGTTTGAACACTATCATTTCTTTGAGGAACAAGAGTGATATCAGCCGACTACCAGGCTTTCAACAAAGGAGTAGTATACTTAGTGGTCAAATGTTGATACTTGTCTTCAAAGGGGAACATCTGCTCATCAAAGATAGCACTGCGAGTGATAAAGACTCTTCCAGTTGGAGGATATAAGCACCTGTAACCTTTATATGAAGCATTATACCCCAGAAAGACACATTGAAGAGAACGAGGTTCAAATTTGTTTGCACCATAAGGACGAAGACAAGGATAACACGCACTGCCAAAAACTCTTAAGGCATTGTACTCTGGTTCTGCTTTAAAGAGCAACTCATGAGGAGTTTTGAAATCCAGAGCTGCTGATGGAAGAATATTGCTGAGATAATTGGCTGTGTAAAAGCTTTCCACCCATAATTTCAGAGGAACTTTACTATGAAACATCATTGACAATCCGAGCTCAATGATATGTCTACGTTTTCTTTCAGCTATGTCATTTTGCTGAGGCGTGTGTGGACAAGAAATTTGATGTTTGATGCCGTGTAATGCCAAATGAGACTTGAAAATATTGCTCACAAATTCACCACCACCATCGCTTTGAAACACTTTAATTTTCTTGTCAAATTGATTCTCAACATATCTTTGAAACATTTTAAAGACAGCAAAGAATTCATACTTGAGCTTGAGAGGATAAATCCAACTAAACCGAGAAAAATCATCAACAAACACCACATAATGTTTAAACCCTTGTACTGAAATTGTGGGAGAAGGTCCCCAAAGATCACAATGTACTTTAGATAAGGGTTCTATAGAAACAGATTCTGACACTAAAAATGGAAGACTGATACTTTTTCGTTGCTGACATGACTCACAAATGGAGATTACAGAGCTCTTATTTATAGAGATTGATTTTGTTTTGTGCAGATGTTGAAGAACAGAATCACTAGTGTGTCCTAATCGACGATGCCAGATAGAGTTGTTGGTGATCTTTTGTCTTGAAGAATAGAACCCTTTGTAATTATGATTCTCCAACACATATAACCCATCACACTTTGGTCCCTTTGTTAGCACCTTATGTGTTTCCAGATCCACTATGTAGACCTTATTAGCATCAAAAAACACACCACATGGATAATCTTCACAGAGTTTTGAGACAGACAATAGAGACTTTTGAACAGTGGGACAAACTAAAACTTCATTCAGAGGCAAGTTACATGTTGAAACAGCAAGGTTTGTTGATCCAACATGAGCAATAGGCAGCTGATTTCCATCTGCAACCATAAGACTTTCTGACCCATTGTAAGGAGCAGGTTTTGTCAGGTTATCAGTTACGTTGGTGATATGAGATGTAGCTCCAGAGTCAGGCAGCCACTCTTTTCCAGATGTATCACTGACTAGAAGTGCAGCAAAGGCTTGAGGCACAGGTTCTTCCTCTTGATAGTTGTTATCAAAACGATTCCAGCATCTTAAAGCAGAGTGACCAGTTCTGCCACAAATCTGACAAATTGGTCTTGGATTAGCATTTTGAGTATTATGGTCTGTAGAACTTACTTGTTGAGGAAATCCTCGATCCCTAGAGGAATAGTTGCTTCCAAGTCCTCTGTTAGACCCCCCTTGATTAGCATAATTGTTGTTAGAGTAACCACTTATACCTCTGTTGTTTCCAGAGGATATTGAGTATTGAGGTCTGTTAGACCATTGTTGTTGCTGCATCTGAAATGCTAGATGAGGCGTGGTGATTTCAGAGTCTTCATGAGACTGAAGTCTAGCATAAAAGGCAGCTGCTTCAGACATAACATCAGAAAGAGATGGTCGAGGAAGGCGATTTAGAGAGTGCTGGATGATGGTACAAATGGGGTCGTATTCTCTTCCCAAGCCATTCAGAAAGTTGAAATTTGCATAGCTTCATTAACTGGCTGACCAATGGATCTGAGTTGATCACATATGGTTCTGAAGGCTCTACAATACTCAGAAAAAGACTTACCTTTCTTGCTGATAAGCTGAAGGTTTCTTTGCAGCTCAAACACACGAGCTAAAGAGCTTCTATTTAGATGCTCTGCTAGGAACTCCCATATTTCTTGAGAAGTAGACAACCCAACAACAAATCCCAGAACATCTTCTGAGATAGAACCGAACAACCAAGAGCGCACAAGATGATCCGTACACTCCCATGCTTCATAAAGAGGATTACTTATTTCTGTATCAACTTCTCCATTCCTGACCATGACAATAGAAGGTGGAGCAGGAGTTCTTCCATTGACAAAGCCTAAAAGTTTTTGGCTGGAAAGAAGAGATTCAAGTTGTGGTTTCAACAAAAGATAATTCTGATCTGTTAGCTTAATGTTCACAGATCTGGAAACATGAACATTGCTTGGAAGAGGATACATTTCATTTTGAGCCGCCATTGATGACCTGTTAAGGTAAGCCTAGAACTCTGATACCATGTGAAAGAAGAAATAAAGATGATATTTCTTTGTAAAACTGAAACTTTCGACTTACATTCATAAGGAAAACAATGTACTACTTATACAACCATAAAGCAATTAACTAGAGACATTAACAAAGCAACTATTGTTGAGTTATGATGTTGTTAATCTTGTCTTTATTCTGAAACTGCAGCTTTTGCAGAAGCAGTTTCTGTTGTACTAGATTGCAGGTTTGCAGAGACTGGAAGCTGATTGCAACTCTGTTTGTGGGCTCTGTGAATTGATATCTTGGGCTGAAAGATGAAGATCCTTGGAGCAGTTGGGCTCTGCTTGAGTTGAGGCTTCAATAGACAGAATTAGTGAGTTGCCGAAAGATTTGACGGAGTAACCACCATGTTTCTTTCGAAACAATGGCTCTTAATTTGGACCATGTTACGTACACTAAAGTACAAAGATAAGAAGAACGAGACAGATGAAAACACAAAGAGCGTATGGTGGTTTCTCGACAATTCATTGCAATTTCACAAGGCACATTTCGACAAGAAGCATGTAATAAAAATATTGAATATAAAACTCCGTTCACAATGTCCTACTGATGCTGATGTAGGAAAGTGGATTGCTTACGCTGTTGAACGTGGCGTGCATATATTAAAATTCAAGCTTCTCTGGTCCAGAGATCCAATCAGCTTGCCAAAGTGCCTTTACAGCTGTGAACCGCTCAGGCACTTGAGTCTCTGTCAAAAGATTCTGGTGGATTTCCCTTCTTCTTCTTGCCTCAGCCTCCTCCCATCGCTCTTTAGTCTTAAGCTTTCCTATGTGGTTTATAAAGACGATGCTTCTCTTGTTCGGCTATTATCTAGCTGTCCCGTTCTTCAATATTTATACGTGAAACGAAAGAGGAATGATAATGTGAGAAGATTTACTGTGAAAGTGCCTTCTTTAAGGGATCTTTTTTATGAAAACTATGAAGATAGGAGTTATGTAGAAGATGAGAGTGATGTAGAAGATGACAGTGATGTTGAGGATGAGAGTGATGCTGAAGATGAGAGTGATGTAGACGATGAGAGTGATGTAGAAGTTACTAAAAGGTGTTTGGTTATAGATACTCCAGCATTATTAGATTTGACCATCATTGATCTTTCAAAAGATTCTTATTACTTGGTAGAGAGTATGCCTGATCTCTCAATCGCTAATATCAATGTAGAATCTCTCCTCCACACTGACAAATATAAATTTTATATTTAATGATTTCCAAATTATGAAATCTGTCCCAAGTTCTCTAGATTTGTGTTAATTCAACAAACAAACAATTTCTTAATGAAGAAGAAAGACTAACCTTGATTCATTGCTTTAATGATGGTGTGGTTCAAGCCCTTTTTGATTTTATCCTCCCTTAACCTTTTTATCTCTAATCAATCATTTGATGGACAAAGATCTCCTTTCTGTTGTGTTTTTGGTGTCTTATCAAATCATAAAGATGAAATAACTGTGTGGCTTCTTATTAATGAACAAGAGACGAGTAAGTTCATTATCTGAATAAGCGTAGTGCTTTTCTTTTAAGAAGAAGCGTAAGTGAGTAAGTGCCTTTTATGAAGAAGCGTAAGTAACCGTCATCATCATTCATTTTTGCACACTTTCATATATATATATATATATACACACATATATGGTTATATATATTTATATATTTAATTATTACCATATATATATATAAATATATATACTTTATATATATAGAATAATAATACAATATAATTTGAAAAGGGAGGAGGGTTATCAATACACCCGATTCTAATACGTTAATAGAAACCAATCCATCACGGTATCATCATTTATATTAGAATCTATAAACTTAATATGAACTTGATATCTATAAGTAAACTGATAAACACATCGACCATACATAAATAGAAAATATTCTTACATTCTCCCACTTGGTCGTTGTGTTGACTTAATGGTTTAATATCTATAATATGCACTTTTACATCACGATCATTAATCCTTTATTTATCGTAGTGAAATCAGAACAGATCGAATCATGGCGGTTGCTCATCAATTAACGACAAGTTTCCTTCCATGTATCACAAATCAATTCTAACTTCACTCTTTTCTTTCTTTAATATTGAGAGAAACTTAAATCTCAAATACTCATGTCATCTTTAAACAAAAAAATGTATACATATACTATAATGATAACATGTTTAATAAAACACAGAAACATATCCTTAAGTGAATTCAAAGTTTTACACATATAATGAGCATTGCACAACTAAAATAGCAAGGTCTTATCTATAATACCCATACGCTCTACATGGCCAGTAAACGTCTTGGGTGGCAATCCCTTAGTTAACGGATCCGCTACCATCATGTCCGTCCTAATGTGCTCAAAAGTTACTCTTCGTTTCTGTACTTCTTCTTTCACAGACAAGTACTTTAACTCCATGTGCTTAGCAGCTTTCGAGTACTTATCGTTTTTAGAAAAGAAGACAGCTGCAGAATTATCACAGTAAATTCTCAGCGGCTTGGCTATGTTGTCGACAATCCCAAGTCCTGAGATAAAGTTCCGCAACCACAATGCATGAACTGTGGCCTCAAAGCATGCCACAAATTCGGCCTCCATAATGGAAGTAGCAATGACAGACTGCTTTCCACTTTTCCAAGATACCGCTCCTCCAGCTAACAGGAACAAGTAGCCAAATGTCGACTTTCTGCTGTCTACACATCCGGCGTAATCTGAATCTGAATATCCGATTATCTCTAGGTTGTCGGATCTTTTGTACGTAAGCATGAGCTCTTTGGTGCCTTGGAAATACCTGAGAACTTTCTTTGTAGCTTTCCAGTGGTCCATTCCAGGATTACTTTGATATCGACCCAACATACCAACAGCAAAGGTGATATCTGGCCGAGTACATGTCTGAACGTAGTTCTTTACGCTCCAATTTATTCTTTGGACATTGCATTTTACTGAACTTGTCTCCCTTCTGAATTGGAGCTTTTCCTGCAGAGCATTTTTCCATGTTATATCTCTCTAAAATCTTTTTGATATATCCTTTCTGAGATAAACTTAACAATCCTTGTGATCTATCTTGAAATATTTCTATTCCGATCACATAAGATACCTCGCCCATATCTTTCATTTCAAAGTTCTTAGAGAGATATTTCTTTATATCACATAGCATGCCCACGTCATTTGCAGCAAGCAAAATATCATCAACATATAAGACCAATATAAGGAACTTGCTCCCACTGACTTTCATGTAGATACACCGATCAACAATGATCTCTACAAAACCATATGCCATAATGATATCATTAAACTTTAAATACCATTGTCTGGAAGCTTGTTTTAATCCATATATTTTCTCAGCTTACACACCATATGTTCTTTTCCTGTGACCACAAACCCTTCAGGTTGGTCCATATATACTTCTTCCTCAAGCTCTCCATTAAGAAAGGCGGTTTTTACATCCATTTGGTGAAGCTCTAAATCATAATGAGCGACCAAACCCAAAACAATCCTTAGAGAATCCTTCTTAGAAACCGGAGAGAAGGTCTCTTTATAGTCAATGCCGTCTTTCTGGGTGAAACCTTTAGCAACAAGGCGAGCCTTATATCTCTCAATGTTACCGTTCGAGTCACGTTTAGTCTTAAAGACCCATTTACAACCAACGGTTTTGAAACCGTCAGGTAACTCTACTAAGTCCCATACATAATTAACACCCATAGAAGTCATTTCATCTTTTGAGGCATTTAACCACTTTTCATGATTGTCACTTTCCATGGCTTTTCGGAATGTTTTCGGGTCTTCATCAAGGCTTATGTCACATTCACTTTCAATAGCATAGATCACATAGTCATTTGATATGGCAGATCTTCTTTCCCTTAAAGATCGCCTTAAAGATTCTTGTGGTACACTACTCTCTCCTTGAATTGTGACTGGTTCATTATCTATTTCGACATCTAGTGGAATTATCTCTTGATTGTGTTGTAGTATTGTGTCATTTGACTGTGCTGCAACAATAGGGACAACAACTTGAGGTGCAATGACAGGTGAAGATTCTTCAACCTGAACTTCTTTAATATGCACCTTCCTTTGTTCACCGCTCCCACTAGTTTGACCATTCTCAATGAACCGAGCATTACCCGTTTCAACTATTCTCGTACTATGGTTAGGACAATAAAATACATAGCCTTTCGATTTTTCAGGATAGCCAATGAAAAATCCACTAACAGTCCTAGAATCAAGTTTCTTTTCATGTGGGTTATATGGTTTTACTTCTGCTGGACAACCCCAGACACGTAAATGTCGTAAACTAGGTTTCCTTCCCATCCACAGTTCAAAGAGAGTTTTAGGAACTGCCTTACTAGGAACCCGGTTTAGTAAATATGTTGCAGTCTTTAATGCATATACCCATAACGAAAGGGGTAAAGAACAACTACTTAACATACTTCTAACCATATCCATTAAAGTACGGTTTCGCCTTTCAGCTACACCATTCTGCTGAGGTGTTCCAGGAATTGTGTATTAAGCACATATGCCTCTACGTTCAAGTAATTTTGCAAATGGACCAGGACATTTTCCACTTTCAGTGAATTTTCCGTAAAACTCACCGCCTCTATCAGATCTCACTACTTTTACTTTGCTTTCTAACTGCCTTTCTACTTCATCAATGAACACCTCTAGGACATCCACTGACTTAGATTTTTCATGCAGTAAATAAGTATATCCATAACGTGAATAATCATCAATAAAGGTGATGAAGTATTTTTCACCGCTCCAAGAGGGAGCATCTAAAGGGCCACATATATCGGTGTGTATTAATTCTAGAAGTTGAGTACTTCTTGTGGTTGGTTTCTTTGTTATATTTTTAGTTTGCTTTCCTTTAATGCAGTCTATACACACATCTAAGTCACTAAAATCTAATGGAAGAAGAATTTCATTCTTTACCAACCTCATCATTCTATCTTTGGAAATGTGACATAATCTTTGATGCCACAAGAAAGCTGAGCTTATGTTAGATGCACTATGCTTAATGCTTTGATTTTCAACATTAAACAAAGATTCAGAAAACTTTATATCAAGATTAAATTTATAAAGTGAATCAAACTTTGTACCACTACCATAAAAGTAATCATTTCGATACATAGAGAAAACACCATGTCCAATCTTAAAATCAAAACATAAATCGTCCAACCTACTTATGGAAACAAGATTTCTAGCACAATCAGGTACAAAGAGACAGCCTTCGAGATCTATATGACAATCAGTATCCAAGATCAACCTATAAGTCCCAATGCCTTTAATGTGTGCCTTCATCCGGTTCCCCATGAACAAGTACTGCTCAGGTCCTCTTATGGGCTGGATTGAACTGAATCCCTGTTCAATATGAGACACATGAGTAGATGCACCTGAATCTAACCACCAAGTATTTTTAGGCACTTCAACAAGGTTCAATTCAGAACAAACATATAAATGTTGTGTACCTTTCTTATCGAACCATGCCTTTCTTTTCGGACAGTCTTTCTTGAAGTGTCCCATTTTCTTGCAAAAGAAGCACTTCCTTTCCTTTTGGATTTGACTTTCGGGTCGTTTCATGAAAGTTTTATCCTTCTTTTTTTCCTTAACACTTGATTTCTTTCTGCTGCTGTTGGCACTTCCAAAGCCTGCGAAAAGAGCAACTTGGTTGTTCAACTTCTTTAATTTCCCTTCCTCTTGAATGAGCATAGCCTTCAATTCCTGATAGTTCCATTTATCTTTAATGGTGTTATAGTTCACCTGAAACTGGCTAAACTCAAGAGGTAGAGAGTTCATAACGAACTGGACCAAGAATGGCTAATCAACTTTCATTCCCAAGGCCGTTAATTTTGATGCCAAGTTAGACATGTGCGTCACATGATCATGGATTGGTTGGGACCAGTCAAACTTTTTCGTAGTTAACTCACTCATGAGACTTCCTACAATCGACTTGTCCGCCAATTCCGATTGAGAACACTCCTTAATTTTTGTTACAAATTCCCTAGCTTTCTCAGTCTTAGGCATAGATGGCTTAATACTTTCTGCCATCGTTAATCTCATGAGGTTCAGACTCAGCCTGTTAGATCGCTCCTAAATCTCATAGCGAGACTTATCAGCTTCAGAGCTATCAACTGTAATGGCTGGAGGTACCTCATCAGTGAGTATGGCATGATCCAAAGACATTACACCCAGTGTGAACCGGATCTGTTCGGACCACTCCTCATAATTCAGCCCATTAAACTTCACGACCGAGTTAGCAGATGCATACATGCTAGATGAAGTTGCAATCATTTATACACGCTTACTCGTTAGTGCTTTGAGACTTTTATACAGAATCTTAAATTTTATACAAGAATTTTAAAGAATGTGTTTAAGTAACCTTTGGGCAATACTTAAATACATGCACTTTAAGTGATGCTAGTTTTAGATTTTTTTTTTTTTTTTAATTCTTTTATAATTAATCAAATCACATATAAATCAAATAGATATGTTACCTTTGGGTAAACATATTATCGACTATAATGTAAATGACTAATTCTTTTCGTATTATTAAATATATCCAATGATCCACCTTTAGGTGATCTCCAAAGATATAAATAATAAATCAATTGATCATTAAAATTTTAGTGTCATTTTAGCATCTCTTTAATCATGATCAATTATAATTTTATTTTAATATTTACATATAATATGACAAGACCACTTTGGTGATTAACATGTCACATATAATGCAAATATTTCATAATACAATTACCTTAATTTATAAATGCAGCAGAAATTTTATTTAGTTATATAAATATATATAACTAATTAGATTGGTTACATTTGTTACATTATTAATTACGCTTTAAAGTGACATGCATAAAAAAAAAGTCCACACGTATGCATCGTTTTAATTATATGAAAATTAACGGTGATGTAAGAATGTTTTATTATAAGAGCCACGTAACGTAATGCTTATCAATCTTCATCCATTGATTAATTCATGATATTTTTAATGCAAGTGACTTATACACAATTATGATAGTGACGGTTACTTGATTATCAAGTAACTTTTAAAATGCATTCTTACGGTTACATGTACATGCACGATTCAATTACGATTAACCGTTTTTCAGTCGTAATTAATATGAATTCATGATTTTCTCATTAACTTGATCCAACATCACCATTAACTAAACGTAACGGTTATTTATGTGATCAAGTCATGAATCCTCTTTAAAATCAATTACATTCAACTTTTCTATGTGAACTAAACAAATCTAGATTGCTCTGATACCAAATATAAAATTTATATTTAATGATTTCCAAATTATGAAATCTGTCCCAAGTTCTCTAGATTTGTGTTAATTCAACAAACAAACAATTTCTTAATGAAGAAGAAAGACTAACCTTGATCCATTGCTTTAATGATGGTGTGGTTCAAGCCATTTTTTATTTTATCTTCCCTTAACCTTTTTATCTCTAATCAATCATTTGATGGACAAAGATCTCCTTTCTGTTGTGTTTTTGGTGTCTTATCAAATCATAAAGATGAAATAACGGTGTCGCTTCTTATTAATGAACAAGAGACGAGTAAGTTCATTATCTGAATAAGCGTAGTGCTTTTCTTTTAAGAAGAAGCGTAAGTGAGTAAGTGCCTTTTATGAAGAAGCGTAAGTAACCGTCATCATCATTCATTTTTGCACACTTTCATATATATATATATATATATATATACACATACATATGGTTATATATATTTATATATTTAATTAGTACCATATATATATAAATATATATACTTTATATATATAGAATAATAATACAATATAATTTGAAAAGGGATGAAGGTTATCAATACACCCGATTCTAATACGTTAATAGAAACCGATCCATCACGGTATCATCATTTATATTAGAATCTATAAATTTAATATGAACTTGATATCTATAAGTAAACCGATAAACACATCGACCATACATAAGTAGAAAATATTCTACTTGGTAGATACTTTGACCATGATTCTACTTGGTAGGTACTTTGGTAGAACCCCACTCTAATGGTTTTTCGTTAAGATCTATTTTCGTGGTTCATCTTGATTGTTGGAATCACAAGCTAAGAGCTCCAGGTTGGAGCCCAACAAGCAGAGGAATCTCTAGCATTAACTTTCGACTATGTCCTGCAATAAGGTGTTTAACTGGAACAAAACACCAATGAACCGATAATGTTTTTCTCCACCATTTGTGAGAAAGTCAACCAAGCCTTTGGAAAATCACCTGATTGTAGCTTTCTCCATTAGGTACATAACCTGATGAGCCCCGACCTAATGGACCGAATGCGGACAAAGAGATTGTCGAAGGACCGAACCGCGAAATATCAAGTTCAGTCCGAGCCCCGACCATTGATCCAGGGATCACCACCAGGTCTAAGACGGCTGCTCAAAAGACGCAAGCCAAGTGCAACCTGTTCGTGACCGAGTTCCTGAAAGTCGCATGATCGGAGATCATGCGACCAGTCCAGCCGCGACCCGATGGAGGTTATCCGATCGGTCTTCACCATCTCAAGGTGAAGACCCTAAGTCGTTAAGGCAGCTGGGTACTCTTTTCCCTCACCTTGGTTTTCGTCCCAAGTGGTTTCCCAAGGGAGGTTTTAATGAGGCCGGGGCACTTAGCGCAATGGACGCGCAACTTTCCTTGCCGCGTCCATCCTTATCCTTTATGTTTTCTTGCCGTTATGCTTTTAGCCGTTATCACCTTTGTACGGATCTTTTCTCCGCGTTTTCTTTTGGCCCACGTGTCTAGGGCTTCCACTCTTTTGTATTTTCCTATTTAAAGGACCCTTGTGTATTGTTTTGAGGTTAGCCTCTTTGAATGAAAAATTGTTTCAACCCCTCGCTGCGTGAGACTCGCACCGAAAACCTTAGCCGCCGTTGAACTGGGGTTCTCGACGGCTAAGCTGACCGTATCGTGAGGCGAGTCATTCCTCACGTGTCGTCATTCAATCCCTCTTATCTCCTTTCCCTCTTTTCCCTCGGATCGTTCTATCGAAACCCTCGGTTGTCCAAGTCCGAGATTCAAATCCATCCGCAACCTTTTCCTTCCCGTTTCTCCGATTTTTTCCCTACTATTTTCCCATCAATGGCCAAACCCAGAATCCCTCCGTGATCCGTGACGCATCACAACCTCTCTCAGCCATATCTTCCACAAACTTGATGCCACTCATGACTCTATATCCTTCTTACAGAACCCGATAATCACAGCATTGAATGTTTGTGAATTAGGGCGAATAGCCTTTGGTCACCATGTCGTTTATAAGCTCAAATGTATCTTCCATGTTGCCTTCTTAGCTGTATCTATGTATCAAACAATGCGATACTATAACATTAGGAACTCCTCCTTCTCTGATCATCTGATCATACAATATCTTTACATCATCCACACTGCCTTTCTCGCATAAGCTTATCAACTTAGCTCCTAGCAGGAATTCCTCAGGCCTTCAATGTAGAGAACTTCCATCACTTTAACTATGACTACATCCGGAAGTATGACCCAAGCTGAAGCATTTCTCCAGCAACACCATTGACTGAATCAACTTCTGCTCGTTGCAGTAAACAGATATCAAGATGTTGAAGAGTAACATCATGTGGTTCCTTCATTTCGCTCATTAAAATTCTGAAGGAGATCTTGAAAGCATCACCAACTCTATTAGTCAAGCAAAGTCCTTTCATCAAAATCCCATACGTGTACACATCACCCTTGATCCCACTAGCCATCATCTTCCTTCTCAAAAACTCTCTACCTATGTCAATGTCTTCCTTAACCAAAACATCCAGAATCGAACTGAAAACTTTCACACATGGTTTGGTTTACGGGAGTACCAAACCGGGAGAACAATTATCCGGTTACGTATTCCTAATCCCCTGTACCAATAATAGAAGATTTCTGGTTTGGTTTTAAATCGGCAACATTTTCATAAGGAACCAAATCTAAAGAATAGCCCATTAAAAGCCCATAAATGTGGCCCACTTACACGAGACGAATCTGTGAAATCGTTTAGAGCGAGCATACTCAGGGTTCGTAAAACCCTAATATATAATTCGTTACTCAATTTTTGGTTTGCTTAGTAACTCTTCGTTGCAGCCTCTCCTTCCAAGGTTAGTCTTATAGTGTTTCCATGTATGTGATTTTTGAGCTTTGATCCTTCTTCCGCAAAGTTCCCTGTGCCACAAACTCTACGTATTTTCTATTTAACCGTTTTGCAGAAAAACTGATTTGCTTGGTTTTGTTGGGCAGATTTCAAAAGGACTTAAGCTTTTCCTGTTCGTAAACCCAATTCAAAAAGTTAATATGTCTGGGTAAGCTTCTCTTCTAATGCAGCTATGATGGAATTTGATGATAGATATAGTTGATACATTAGTGCTTAAAGCTTTTAGTTTTGGTTCTGTAGATTATGATACTTGATTTTGACTTGTGCAATTCTATTTATCGACTGATGCTTATGCTATGTGACTCAATCTCTGTTGGAAATTTGATTTAATATTAAGCTTGCCAATTTCTTAATGCGGGATTGTTCATGATTCATGTTTGATCAAAAAATCGATAAAAATAATTATTCATCTTTCCAGTGATGAGGCTGTTCCGGCTGTTGTTCCTCCGGTTGCTGAGGCAGCAGCGATCCCAGAGGACATGGATCTAATGACTGCATTGGAGTTGACACTAAGGAAGGCTCGTGCTTATGGTGGTGTTGTTCGTGGTCTTCATGAAAGCGCTAAGCTTCTTGAGAAGCGTGTTGCACAGCTCTGCGTCTTGGCTGAAGATTGCAACCAACCTGATTATGTCAAGCTCGTCAAAGCTCTTTGCACTGACCACAACATCAACTTACTTACAGTCCCAAGTGCTAAAACCCTTGGTGAATGGGCTGGTGTAAGTAGTTTTCTGTATTCTTTTTCGGTTAATACGTTCTTCTCGTAGTGCTCTGATAAGATAATGAGATACAAAGACATTGTAATAATCTTAAATGCTCTTGCAGCTTTGTAAGATTGATTCAGAGGGCAATGCAAGGAAGGTTGTTGGATGCTCATGTGTTGTAGTCAAGGTAAAAAGTCTTAATACACTCACATATATGTTGTCATTAGATTGTTTCGGTTGATTGAATTGTGCGGTTTTGTGTTCGTTCTTACAGGATTACGGTGAGGAGACAACTGCACTAAACATCGTCAAGAAGCATATTGAATCTAACTAAATGAAGCAAAAAGGTTAAATTTTCAGATGCTTTCTATACGAAAGAAACGCATTGTTTCTTTTTCTTGTGGCCACTCTCTTTTCTTTTGTTTTCATTGTATTTTGTTATTTAATACTCAGTAGTGGACAGGTCTTGCGATTTGTTTGGAACATGAAGTTTTGATGTTATTCTAGGCTCTATCAAATTCCATGACCCAACTTACTCATTTAAGCTTTTCTACTTTTTGCTCGCTTTATAACATTCGAATTTCTACGTAAAGTTTCGAGACGGAATGCTATAGACGGAATGCAGTAACTGTTGTGCCGAGCTGATGTTGAAGACCGATCCTCACATTTCAAGTTTGTAGTCAAATAGGCTTTGGTTGTTCTTCCACATGTCTATCATTTTCTTCACAGTTGAATCATAAGAGTATGAGTTAAATTATACACTGAGACACCAATGATATTTATCATCTTCTGGCAAAAGAAAGAAAGATGATGCACAATCTTGTCCACTTTTATACGATCATATAACGTTAAGAAGTAAAGGGAATTCAACACTTTTTACAAGAATTATGTAGAAAGAGCAAAGCTTGAGGTTGGAGTATGGACGATCGACTTGTACACAACTCCAGAAAGACGACCTACAAGCATAGCATCCGTCACGTATTTAGAGGTGGATATAAAACATCAGTCCTGAATGAACTACTGTAAGGAGAAGGACCTGTGGTTTCAAGGAGCTGATTACAGCTTCAACTTCTCGACATGATTCCTACAATGTAGATGCAAATATTGATGTTAGTATTAGCATCAACTCTCCGTAAGGAGGCTGTGATCCAACACTCTTTAAAGAGGTTGGCTATACAAAAGGGTTAACAATCAAATAATACAACAAAAACAAACAACTTGTCTTTGGAAGCACTTGAAAGTTTGAATCCACATAGAATCTGGAACACAATAGGATTGCAAGAGGTTGACTTAAGCTATGGTAATCAATCCCTTTTCCTTTCACTTAATCTATTTCCAAAATTATTTTTTTCATTTGCAATGACTCAATGGTAATAGCAATCGACCTAAGAGAATAAAAATCAGCTAAAAATGCTCAAGAAGGTAGGCATGGGCAATTCGGGTTTTGGGTCGAGTTGGGGTCGGATTTTTTTGGATTTGGGTTCTTGAGTTTAAATTATATGGACCCATATAAAACCCAATACATATTTCGGGTCGGTTCGGATCGGGTAGCATCGGCTTCAGGTTCGGTTTAGGTTCAATTTGGGTCCAAGTTTGAGGAACCACTTAACATCCCAAAAAATCGGGTCTTGGTTCGGATTCGGATAAATGGACCCGAAACCACAAACTTAGACTCAAAACCTGAAATTTGGACATGAAAACCTAATAAAATATGTCTAACTTTTAAATGATTCAAGTTATAATATTAAGCAAAACATACCACACGAATCCAAATATCCAAAATTGACTGAAAAATACAAATATTCCAAAAAGTTTAATATTCAAGCATACAAAATTAAAAAAAAAATCATATAACAATTTGATTGTGAGCACAAATATATGATTTATAAGTGTGATGATAACTTAAATAGTGTGAGTGAAGATACCTTGATTAACTCAAGAATATATAGAATATAAACTTAACAAAAATAAGAGCATACAAAAGATATGTAGTTTGATTATCACCACAAAAAATTGAAATGTGAAACAATAATGAGTGAAGCAAATCAAAATTCTATGCATAATGACAAGAATTACAAGCAAATAAAAATTAAAAAATGCACTCAACAAATAAAATATAAAACATGTTTAAAGTTTGATCATCAAATCATTAAGAATCATAAATTTAATCAAAATACATAATCGAAATAGGAAAGAATCAATATATTACAATGTAATAGACACTTAAACAATTTTCGGGTCCAATATGGGTACCTGCGGGTTTCAGGTTTTACCCGGACTCGGACCCGAACCCAATAGGTATTCAATCTAATACCTAATAGGATAACTTGCTATACTCTTACCTGAATTCAGACCCGTTTTTTCGGGTCAGTTTCAGGGTTGGTCTTCGGGTTCGGGTTTTATGCCAAGCCCTAAGAGGTACATAATTTGCTTGAATACAAGAAGCACTATACTTAAATTGAGAGGTTTATTTAAAGTTTGATGGCTTAGATTCAAAGGTTCATGATGAACATGAATGAAGTTCAATGGCTTGAAAAGAATTATAGATAAAAAGAAATTTGATTGTTAGATCAAAACTTTGGAGTAAACCTGCTCTAATACCATGTTAGATAATGATGAGAACTAATTGGAAATATTATATTGACTCTCATAATATGAATAAACAAGTGTATACAATTATATAAGAGTAGAATTTACCTAATTACGCTAATAGAATCATATTAACATAAATACAGATCTCAATAATATATTCACAGTATCTTTAGTAATCTTCTAAATCATTCTATATGTAGTTGTAGATCTAAAGTTCTATAGATACTGTAAATGTGTAGAATCTATAAAATTTGTAACTATCTCTATATGTAGAATATATAGATCTCTTTGTAGAATCTTCAGATATGTGAATATCTCTATTTGTAGAATATGTAGATATGTAGATATGTAACTATCTCTATTTGTAGAATCTGTAGGTTTGTAATTATTTCTATCTGGATTATTGTTTATCTGTAGATTTGTAACTATCTTTATCTCGATTTACTGTTTATATGTAGGTGTGTAACTATTTCTATATGTATTATGTTATGAAGTCTTGCTTTATATATCTTTGTTTGCTAATGAAATTAAGTGTGTGTTTTTGGTGTAGGTAGATGCTTGAGGATCTAGAGACAAGATGATTTACGAGTTTCCAAGGAAGATGTTTCCTTGGTACATTTCGGTGAGCATGCTCATGGATATGGGATCCACTAAACCGTAAGAACAAGTTACAATCCTTAGAGATACAAGAACAAGAAGCACAATCAAGAACAAAGCTCTCACTCTCTTATGCTTCTCATCTCCTCTCGGTAATTCTTCTCACACCCTTTTCATGATCCGATCATTCTATATTTAAATACAAGGAAGCATCACACCATCCATACCCTCAGCCTTCCTCTGAAATCTTCCCTCTTTGCTCATCCTTGACATGAAAGCTACTTTGCTCTTTCAGGAAATAAAAGAAGAAGATTGGTCAAAGCCGGCCCAAAAAAACGCATCCCACCAAGAGGTCCGAAACACAAAATAGCCCAGATGAAGCCTCACACTAATCTGCTTCCTTATTTCGGCTCATGGACCTGAAGTGAAGACGCAGCCATTATAGCCCAACATAATAGAGAAGACGGTCCACATACTCCACCTCGTCTTCTTCAATATCACACTCCAATCGAGACAACTCCTCGACTTCTTCATTTCGTTTCCGAGTTTTAAGAGAACTTTTCATCTTTCAATGATGTGACCCTAGACGACCAAAACATTTCTCCACTTTTCATTCACTCTTCCGGAAAATTAGAGAGAAACTCTCTCATCTTCTCCGCCATGAAAACCCAAAAGTCAGAGATAAAACCCGATCAACTCTTTCCCTCGTTCTTCATACAAGACCATCGAAGAACCAGAGACTCTCCAACCGTCTCTGCTTCCCTTATCTTCGACATGCATGAACTCCAGCCACCACAGAGTAAGTTCTTTTACCACCTTCTCTGCTTTCTACTTTTGTGTTCATTCTTCTTCAAAAAAACGAACCCCAAGAGAGACACTAACCGTCTTCGACATGCATGTTCGCCAAAGAGACTTTCAGAAGACCTTTCATCTTCTAACAAGACGGATCGCTCAGAAGCCCAGCCGATCTAACGCCGCCTCAAACTTCTTCACCAGAACCGATTTTGTCAGAATATCCGCCAGATTTTCTAAGGTACAGATCTATTTCACAATTACTTCTTCTTCTTCAACTAACTCTCTTACGAAACGCATCCTGACAGCCATATGTTTTGTTCTCTCATGATAAACGCTGTTCTTTGCGACACATATGGTGCTTTGAGAGTCACAAAAGATCTCTGCATCCAGATCTTCGAGTCCAATTTCACAGGTAATTCCCTTTAACCATACAACTTATTTTCCAGCTTCCACTAATGACATATACTCTGCTTCGGTTGTTGATAGGGCCACTCGAGTCTGTAGCCCAGGTCTCCAGCTAAGGTGTTTCCTCCTACCTGAAAAACGAACCCTGTTATCGATCTTCTTCTGTCAAGGTCAGCTGCATAGTCACTATCACAGCTATCACGGAATCCCATAATCTTCTTAATTTCATTTTTCTTAAATGTTAGGCTTAGATCTTTTGCTTGTTTCAAATATCTTAATATCCATCTAACTGCACTACAATGTTTTGTGTCAGAATTACTCATGAAGCGACCAACAAGACCCACAGCATATGCTAGATCCGCACGCGATCCTACCATCGCATACATCAGACTTCCCACTGCACTGGCGTAAGGTACGTTCTCCATCTGCTTTTCATGATTCTTAGCACTAAATAATTTGAAATGAGAACCCATAGGAGTGTGAACTGTTTTATTCTCTGACTGATTGAATGTGCTTAAAAAAATTTCAATATAAACCTTCTGAGACCATCTCAGAATTCCATTCACTTTGTCCTTTGA
The DNA here is from genome assembly GCA_023374145.1 of Lepidium sativum. Classification (NCBI taxonomy): domain Eukaryota; kingdom Viridiplantae; phylum Streptophyta; class Magnoliopsida; order Brassicales; family Brassicaceae; genus Lepidium; species Lepidium sativum. Next base: position 28,991 of record JAKUCM010001947.1, read on the forward strand.
AATATCCATACCAAGTATCCTCCTTGCACTTCCCAAATCCTTCATCTTAAACTCTCTTCTTAATAATCCCTTTAGCTTGTTGATTTCTCTCATGTTGTTTGGTATTAACAACATATCATCGACATAGAGAAGCAAATAAATATAAAAACCCTTCTTAAACTCTCTGAAATACACGCAAGTGTAAAAATCACTTATATTGTAACCCTGAGACTGGATATACTCATTGAATCTCAAATTCCACTGCCTAGAAGCTTGTTTTAAACCATATAATTATTTATGTAACAAACATACAGTTCCCTTCTTTTCCATATCCTTCAGGTTGTTGCATATAGATCCTTTCATTTAGGTTTCCATGTAAGAATACCGTTTGTACATCCATCTGCTCCAATTATATATCATAATTCACCACAATTGAAAGCATTAATTTATGGTAGTGTGCTTAACCACAAGAGAAAACACCTCATGATAATTTATACCTTCAATTTGTGTGAACTCTATAGCAACCAATCTAGCTTTGAATCTCAATTTTTCAACCCCTGGGATCCCCGGTTTAACTTTGTAAATCCACTTGCATCCTATGGTTCTTAGGTCACTTGTCATAGGAATATCTGACCAAGTCTGATTCTTATTGCAAGAATCTATCTCTTTTTGCATAGCAGCCACCCGTAAATCACGATCTTTTCCATTCACAACCTCTGTGTATGATTTAGGTTCATCAAATTTTATGTCATCTGCAGCATTTAGTGCATAGTATGCCACATTGTTTTCAATGAACCTACTAGGACGCCCGATTTCTCTTATTCCTCTATCTCTAGCCAACAAATAATCATCATAACCAGAGTCCACTAATCCTGCTTCATCCTCTGTATTCACTTCTTCAGTTTCTTCATTTAGATCATGAAGAACTCCACCTTGATCTGTACCATGATCAACATCATTTGAACTTTCAGTTTCACTTGAATTCGTAGGTAGCACAAAAGAAACTCTCTTGTTTTTGTTTGCTTCCCTTTTCCTTTCAAAATCAACTGAAACTTTGTCAAAATCTATGTAAATCACATCTTCATTGAAGATTACGTCTCTGCTCACAATACATCTTTTGTCTTCCAAACTCCAAATTCTGTAACCTTTAACACCTTGTGGATACCCCATGAAGATCCCTTTTCTTAGCTCTAGGTTTTAGCTTGGCTTGATCAACATGAAAATATGACAAACATCCAAATCTTCTCATGTGAGATAAATCCAGTTCCCTTCCTGTCCACAACTGTTCTAGTATTTGAAATTTAATAGGTTTTGAAGGAGTTCTATTTAGTATATAAACAACTGTAGATGCAGCTTCAGCCCAGAATGATTCTGATAGACCAGTTTATGCCAAAAGGTTCTGACCTTTTCCAGAATGGTCTTATTCGACCTCTCAGCTATTTCATTCTGATGTGGAGTGTATGGACACGTTATGTGCCTTTTAACACTTTTTTGAGTACATAAATCATCGAAGACCTTGTTGCAGTACTCCAATCCATTATCTGTTCTCAAAACCTTTAGCCTCTTTTCACTTTGATTCTCAGTCAAAATCTTCCAATCAACAAACTTCCCATAAACCTTTCTTGTGAAATCATCAACAAATGATATATAGTATTGACATCTTGCCAAACTTGGTGTTACATTTTGTGATCCCCACAGATCGGAATGAACATATTCCTTTCCTGAACGACATTCTGTGTGACTTTCCTAGAATACATGGCTCACATTTCTTGAAGTCTTTGATTTCACTATGTTTTATCAGCCCCTTTTCCTTTAATAGCTTCATGTTAGCAATACTCATATGTCCCAATCTACTGTGCCATAGATCTGTCATTTTTTCTGCCACCAACACCACATTAGCTTCAACCTTCTCTGGTTTTCCATTAAGGAAATACAGAGTGTCTTTGTACTTAGCTGTCAAAACCACTCTATCATCTTTGAACACTTGCAGCTTGAAATCTCTTTATTTATACCAGTATCCAAGCATTTCCAATTGTCCCAAAGATATTAGGTTCCTTCTAGCCATTTCAGAAAATCTTACTTGTGACAAAATCACAATCGACCCATCAGAATTTTGAAATCTCACCTTCCCTATAGCAGTTACATCACAGCTCGTGTCATTTCCCATTAAGATCTTACCTCCATCAATTTCTTCTACATCAAACATGAGATCCTTCCTAAATGTCACATGATATGAACATCCATAATCTATTATACATTCATCTTTGATTTCACTATTTGATGCCATAAGCATTAACGGTTCCTTCTGGATTGCCACAACAACACTAGCTTCTGCTTTTCCTGACCTGCTATCATTTCCATGATACTTCCTTTTTGGATAATCTCTTTTGAAGTGATCCTCTGATCTGCAAAACCAACATTGCTTACCCTTTGCTCTGGATTTAGATATACTCTTTTCCTTCTGTTTTCCTTTTGTAGATGACACCTTTTCACTTCTGCCTCTACTCTGAAACACCAAACCTTCTGCCCCTGGCTGCAGCTTATACAATCCCTTTTCTTTTAATTCCATTCCTATAGAATATGCTGAGCTCATAATATCCTTAATTGTGATCGTTTCTCTTCCACTACTATACTTCAATGTGTGAACAAGAGTATCAAACTGTTTCAGTAAACTATTCATCAGAATAGCTTCCTTGCCTTCATCACTCATATCGACATAAAACGCTTTCCAGGTCAGATATTAGTTTATTAAAAGTGTCAAGATTCTTATCCACATTCTTGCCAGCATCCATTTTGAAAGCATAAAATCTTTGTTTCAGATTAAATCTGTGTGGAAGCGTTTTCACCTGATATTCTGCCTCCAAAGCCATTCATGTATCATATGAAGATCTTTCTCTTTTTACCAACCTTCTTAGCTCTTTTATCTTTAGTTTTCCATCTTGGATATGCCTTTGCCTTTTCTAGTTTTTCTTCTGCAGCCTTTTTGTCATATTCTTCACTTTTTGGATCTAAGCTAGCCTCTTCTTCTAAATAAACATGTAGAAGTGGGTCATCTACTCCCAGAATTTCCAGTTGTGCCAAGATCTTGAATTTCCAGAGCGAGAAATCACTTTCTCCATCAAACTTCCCAACATCAAAACGTCCTTGAGTTGGTTCCATGTACTCAGCCTTCTCATTCTTCATACTTGCTTCCTTTGTCGACATCTCAGACCTTCTTGCTCTGATACCACTTGTTGTGAAGTCTTGCTTATATATCTTTGTTTGCTAATGAGATTAAGTGTGTGTTTTGGTGTAGGTTAGATGATTGAGTACCTAGAGACAAGATGACTTACGAGTTCCCAAGGAAGATATTTTCTTGGTACATCTCGGTGAGCTAATGCTCACGGATATGGATCCACTAAACTATAAGAACAAGTTACAACCCTTAGAGATACAAGAACAAGAAGTACAATCAAGAACAAAGTTCTCACTCTCTTATGCCTCTCCACTCCTCTCGGTAATTCTTCTCACACCCTTTTCATGATCCGATCATTCTCTATTTAAGGAAAAGGAGAGCATCACACCATCCATACCCTCAGCCTTCCTCTGACATCTTCCCTATTTGCTCATCCTTGACCCAAAAGCTACTTTGCTCTTTCAGGAAATAAAAGAAGAATATTGGTCAAAGCCGGCCCAAAAAATGTAGCCCACCAGGAGGTCTGAAACACAAACAGCCCAGATGAAGCCTCACACTGGTCTGCTTCCTTATTTCGGCTCATGGACCTGAAGTGAAGACGCAGCCCATTACGGCCCAACATAATGGAGAAGACGGTCCACATATTAATTATTTTTTATCTATATGTCTGTAAGTATCTGTATCTCAATTATTGGTTATCTGAATATATTTGTGTTTATCTATATATATTTGTGGGTTTAAGTGTTCTATGAATTGTTCTAATCATAGAAAAGTGAAGAAAGTCTATGTTAGGAATGTCTCTGTTGGGAAGCCTCCTCAAAAGAAGAAGCCTTCTTTACTGCAGTATTCTTCCTCTCCTTATCTGCATCTGTAGAAGTTTAGACAAGATCATAGTTTCCTTTTGCGAAGACTCCAAGAGAACCAGAGGGTTCGAAGATAGCAAGAAGTTTCAAAGCTTCTCTGTGATTCAGAGGGTCTCTCTAGTTTTTCTTCCTCTTGTTCATCGTTGTTAAGTGAGTCTAACCTTTCAGATGTCTAAGGTATGATGCTTCAACTGATCCAAGTACTATAAGGATCAGTTAATCATCCTTTAGGAAAGTGTCTCTTGATTCATCTTTCTAGAGAGAAGAGTTATCTTTCTCCGGGTGAGATTTTCTTTCTTGGGGTTAATGTTCAGAATCTCCTTCGGGTTTAGGAGAGAGGAGATTCGGGAGTAAAAGGGAAGAGGAAGCAAGATCGTCTTGCATGTATGAGAGATAGAGAGAGTGAGAACTAAGTTTGAAATTCTCAGTTTTTGATTAGTGGAATCCGAAATTCGAGTTTGAACTCCGGCGAGACGTAGGTTCCGATTTGGAACCAAACTCGTTAAATCTCTTTGCATTCTTACTTTTCTTGCAAATAGTCAAATCAAAGATCAACAAATCAAGTTTAAAGTCGTACAACAAAGTCTAAAACTCAACAAATTGGTATCAGAGCCTATCAATATTTCTTTTTGGATCTTCGTTGAAGCAAAAGGGAAGCATGACATAGCAAGAAGATGACAAATTCAAAGTCGAAGATTGCTATCTTCGATGGTTCTGGAGACTATGGTCTTTGGAAGAAGAGAATGATTGCGTACCTCACAGTCGAAGGTTTGAAGGATGTCCTTATACCTTATACCGAAAGGGATCCGTAAGAAATCTGAGAAATCAAAGTTGAAGATCAGAAGAAAGTCTTGGAAGAAGAACAAGCTCGTGCAGACAGAGATGAGAAGGCGATAAACCTAATTTTTCTCGATGTTGGAGATCAAGTTCTTAGGAAAATCAAGAACTGCACCAATGCTGCAAATACTATCGAAACCCTCGATAAGTTGTTTCTTTCAACTACTTTACCTGATAGGATTTTCTCTCAATTAGAAGTTTATTCTTATCAAATGCAAGATTCTATGTCAATGGATCAAAATGTTGACGATTTCTTGAAGCTGATTGCAGATCTTAGGTATCTACAGATCGAGATTGAAGAAGAAACTCAAGCCATTCTTCTTCTGAAATCTCTACCTGAAGTGTATGACCATCTTAGAGAAACTCTAGCCTACAGTAAGGATAAGCTCAAGGTGGAGGATGTCATTAGTGCTGCAAAGTCCAAGGAAATGAAACTAAAGAAGAATGGAGTCAGTTTCAAGTCAAATGGAAAAGGATTATATGTTAGAGGAATAACAGAATCTAAGGGTAACAATACACCGAGTTATATAGGCAAATCAAGATCAAAATCTAAGGACAAGAAAGTAGGAGAATGTTGGATTTGTGGGAAGTCATGACATTACAAGAAACAATGTTACAAATGGTTAGAAAGGAACAAGGGAAACCTGCAAAATCAATAGAGAGGAGATTCTTCATTAGTAGAAGATGACTCAAGGGATCTTGTCGGCTTAGTTGCCTCAGAGGTAAACATATCTCAACAAGATTTTGATATTAATGAATGGATTTTGGATACAGGATGCTCATTTCACATGACTCCAAATAAGCATATATTCATAAATTTCAAAGAAACCGCACGAGGAAGGGTCAGAATGGCAAATGAAACGTTCAGCAATGTAAAAGGTATTGGATCAATAAGATTTAAAACAACTGATGGATCCACTTTTGTATTGCATGATGTCAGATACATGCCAGACATTTCTAGGAACTCAATTTCATTAGGAACCTTAGAAAGTAAAGGCTGTGATTTTAAATCAAGTCAAGGTGTGCTTAAGATCATCAAGGGATGCGCAGTTATAGCAAAAGGAACCCGAAGAAACTCACTCTACATTCTTCAAGCAACAGCAAACCTAGGTGAAGCATGTGCAGTAATGTCAATAAATATGACAAGCACAGATAGTATAAGATCTCCTCAGCAGATTTGGCACAGTAAAATGGGGCATCTTGAACATAAAGGAATGCAAATATTAGCTAAGAAATGGTGCTTTAACGATTGTAAAGACACAAGTCTTCCATTCTGTGAAGATTGTGTTATAGGAAAAACACATAAGATCAGCTTCTCATCAGGGAAACATGTCATGAAGGAGAAACTGGACTATGTTCATTCAGACTTATGGGGCTCTCCAAATGTTCCCATGAGTCTAGGTAGTGTCAGTATTTCATTACATTTACTGATGATTATTCAGAAGGTTTGGCTTTATTTTCTCAGGCCAAAGGATCAAGCATTTAACAGCTTCATTGAATGGAAAACTCGAGTGGAAACTCAAACAGAGAGGAAAATTAAAAGACTAAGAGCCGACAATGGACTTGAATTCTACAACAAAAAATTTGAAGAAGAAAAATTGGAACCAAGAGCAAAACGTGGTGTGTTTGTGGGTTATCCAGAAGGAGTTAAGGGCTTTATGGTTTGGTTACTAGAAGAAGAAAAATGCATTATAAGCAGAAATGTGGTTTTTCGAGAAGAAACTATCTATAAAGATGTCAAGCTTTCATATACAAAAGATACAAGTACAAACTTAAATCAATTTATTACTGACAAGTTTATTAGCCTTGACATTACTGGAACAAGTGACTCTAAGAATGAAGGTGGAGTCAAAACAAAACCAACAGAAACCAAAGGAGAAGAAGTTCAAGAAGATTCACTCATTTCACAAGACAGTGAAGTCCCAGAAGACTATCATCTTGCCGAGGAAAGAGTTCGAAGGACCACACACCCTCCAGCAAGATTTCAAGACTATGATTGCACTGAAGAAGAAGGAGAAGATGACGAAATGGAGGAAGCTACCTCTACTTTTGTGTGTTCCCTTTCTGAAGATGCAGGTCTCAGGGATCCTCTCTCTTATCAAGAAATGTTATCTGATCCTGATAGCAAGATGTGGCTTGAAGCTGCAGATGAGGAGATGTATTCCTTGAGGAAGAATAACACTTGGGTTTTGACAAATAAACCAAGGAATCAGAGGACCATAGGGTGTAAGTGGATCTTCAAGAGGAAAGCATGCATTACAGGAGTTGAAAACCCGAGACTGAAAGTTAGGCTTGTGGCCAAGGGTTTCACACAGAAAGAAGGAATCGACTTCAAAGAAAATTTTGCTCCAGTTGTTAAGCATGTCACCATAAGATACCTCCTCTCTGCAGTAGTGCACTTCAATATGGAGCTGCATCAAGTGGACGTGAAGACTGCCTTTCTTCACAAGAATTTAGAAGAAACAATCTTAATGGATCAGCCAGAAAGGTATGTTGATAAGAACCATCCAGACAAGGTTTGTCTCTTGAAGAAATCCCTGTATGGGCTGAAGCAGTCTCCAAGACAATGGAACAAACGCTTCAATGACTTCATGATTCAAAATGGTTATGACATAAGCAACTTTGATCATTGCGTTTACTTGAAGAAGTCAAAGAACGATGCCATGATCTACCTTCTGTTATATGTTGATGATATCTTGCTAGCTTCCACGGACAACCATCAGATCAAGGATCTTAAGGAGCTTCTCAAATCAGAGTTCGAAATGAAAGATTTGGGAGAAGCAAAGAAGATCCTGGGAATGGAAATTACAAGAAAAAGATCATAAGGGAAGCTGAGGATATCTCAGTCTGACTACATAGAAAAAGTTCTAGGAACTCACAAGATGGACCAATCTAAGTCTCTATCCACTCCTCTATGTGCTCATCTCAAACTAAAGGCAGCTACAGAGGAAGAATTAAAGGATCAACAGCACTTTATGAGGTCAGTTCCCTATCAAAGTGTCGTTGGAAGTCTCATGTACTCCATGATAGTAACTAGACCAGATCTTGCATATCCTGTGAGCATGGTTAGTAGGTATATGAGTAATCCAATCAAGAACCATTGGATTACCGTAAAGTGGATTATGAGGTATCTTAAAGGAACCTCAAACATAGGTCTGAGCTATGAGAATAAAGGAGATTTCATTATCAAAGGATATTGTGACTCTGATTTTGTTGTAGATCTCGACAATAGACAGTCAATTTCTGGAATTGTATTCACAGCAGGGGGAAATGTCATCAGTTGGAAGTCAAAGCTTCAAAGCATTGTGGTTCTTTCAACTACAGAGGCCTGAGTATGTTTCACTATCAGAAGCGGCCAAGGAAGCGATATGGCTAAGAGATCTTACAGGGGAATTCGATTTTAACCAAGAATATGTGGAGATACATTGCGACTCTCAGAGTGCTATTGCTCTCGCCAAAAATGCAGTATTCCACAGCAGGACAAAGCACATTGAGGTGATATATCATCATATAAGGGACTGATAGAAAAAGGCATTGTTGTTGTCAAGAAGATACCGTCCTCCATAAACCAGCATACATTTTTACTAAGGTGTTGCCAGTCTACAAGCTGAAGGAAGCTCTATTGCAGCTTCGTGTAGCTTCGAACTAAGCCAAGGTCAGTTGACTCCACCATTTAACTTATGTGATCTTGCCTAAGGTGGAGAATTGTAGAAGTTTAGACAAGATCATAGTTTCCTTTTGAGAAGACTCCAAGAGAACCAGAGAGTTCGAAGATAGCAAGGAGTTTCAAAGCTTCTCTGTGATTCAGAGGGTCTCTCTAGTTTCTCTTCCTCTTGTTAATCGTTGTTAAATGAGTATAACGTTTCAGATGTCTGAGGTATGATGTTTCAACTGATCCAAGTACTATAAGGATCAGTTAATCATCATTTAGGAAAGTGTCTCTTGATTCATCTTTCTAGAGAGAGGAGTTATCTTTCTCGGGGTGAGATTTTCTTTCTTGGGGTTAATGTTCTGAATCTCCTTCGGGTTTAGGAGAGAGGAGATTCAGGAGTAAAAGGGAAGAGGAAGCAAGATCGTCTTGCATGTATGAGAGATGGAGAAAGTGAACTAAGTTTGAAATTCTCAGTTTTTGATTAGTGGAATCCGAAATTCGAGTTTGAACTCCGGCGAGACGTAGGTTCCGATTTGGAACCAAACTCGTTAAATCTCTTTGCATTCTTACTTTTCTTGCAAATAGTCAAATCAAAATCAAAGATCAGCAAATCAAGTTTAAAGTTGTAGAAGAAAGTCTAAAACTCAACAGCATCCATTTTTGAATTGGACGAGATTTGATAACGCATTCACTACACTAAATATCCTCTCGGATTAATCTGCAGACTTTTCCTTTCTTGTTTATGGACCGGCTGGTTGATTGGACCCAACTTTACAATTAGAAAGCTTATTGGAATTCAGTCATAAGAATCCCAAAAATAGACTACGAGACTATGTCTTAAATTGTCTAATAAACCATTATTTAAATCTGAAAAAATCCATTTTATAAATATATTCCATCATCGTTAAACATGCAAACTCCAATCAAACCCTGCCATTAATTTCTGTACATCACACACCATTACCAAACATCATGAGTTCTTGAGATGAATTTATTAGAATACGAAACTTAATAGTTGTTGTTAACCTCCACGACTTATAGAACCTTTAAACACAAAAAGAGTGTCACCATTTTCAACACCATGCCATCGAAGACTACAACTCTCTCGCATAATTCGTTGCTTATGTACGAAAATATACTCGTCTCTTGGCAACGTTTTGTTAACTTGTAACCCTTCTCTCATCTCCGAGATGGTGCAAGTTTCCTTAACCTCAACTGGAATCTTCGAACCGTTGAATAAAGTGGATGACGTCTGTACCAAGAAACACAGTTTCCTCACTGGAGCAATGTCTTTAGCTCGGTTAATTGACTTGAGAAACACCACAATCTCTGATAATTCACTGATTCCGTATTCGTTTAGGTTTCGAAAATCGTCAGCTAACTCGATTCCTGAGTAGTATAACTGCATTCGCTTAGTCGATGTATTCTCCATTATGTCAATCTTGTCCTTCAAGGTACTTACCTACAAAACATCATGACCTAACTTGTTAATTAAGAAATGTGAGATAAAAGAAAAACGTTGGTGTTACCGTTTCGTTTCTGTCTACTTCGATGGTGAACTGTTTTGAGGGGAATTTGACGATGACGTTGATTTTTTTAACGGAAGGGTTAGTGAAAGACGATGTTGTGTAAAGAGGAGTAACGGTGAGGTCGATTTTGGTGCCACGAGAGATGATTGGGTAATCTTCAATGTCGAGACCGTCGAGGAGTTCCCAACAAGATACGAAGAGAGTTAAAGAAGATGGTGGAATCTGAAGAAATTGTCCTAAACGTTTCTTAATCTCCAACACAGATTCATGTTCACTGATTTCCATGTTGAATTCCTGTGTGTATGAAACAATTGTCACTATCATATTTTAAAATAAATGTGTTATGGTAAAAGTAGTGTTATAATTCCACAATGCGTAATATATAGAGTGAAGAATGCAAGTTGTTGAAATGCATAAGAAAGCCATGATAATAGTTTGAGGTTTAGTTGGGTCTTGTTTTTGTGTGTGATGTTTGCCTGTCTGTTATGATCCCTTTATGGTTCTGCTCGTGACAGTAACTGCATTTGGCATGAGATTCCATTGGGTAGTTTTTATTATTAATGGAATTAAAATATAAATCTGTAAATTTAAAGAACTCATGGTTTTGAGGCATTAGATAAAATTGATTCAAGTTTTTTTTTTTTTTTTTGTCAACGACAGATTAATTGGGCCACAACTGGTCGGCACAGTAGCCAAATTCCTACATCACGTAGAATTGTAAAGAAAAGAATTGGTTTTACATATCAAAAAAAATATTCATCATCGGTTATTTTGCCTACATGGCTACGTTTTATTGTCCTCATGAGAATTTCACTCTAAAACTGGAACTTTGTTACATTTTTCTCGAAAGATATAAGCCGGAAACTATGGCTGTAACGGCGAATACAACAACTAGACATTTCCAAATATTATTTACAGTAAAGTATGATTCATTAGTTGGTAATCTGCAAATACCATTAGCACAATGATGGTGATGACTTAGCTCTGCTTATTGCATTTTTGTATAATCAAATATAGATACTTATAAATAATATGTTACTTACATTTATAGGTTGGTTCCAGTTCTTCTTGATTCCTTGAAGATGTCCTCTTCGAACAACGGCTATGACCGAACTATGCTCACTTGCCATGAACATGAATATTATGCAAATCTTGTAAGAATATTACGCAGAAACAAGAGCTCAAAGAATAAAATACTAACTAGAGAGACATGAATAGAATACTAACTTATCTCGCTCATGCACAAGTGTATCCATGAGATAACCAAAGGCATGACCTGTATTGGACGATCGCCAAGAATCACCTCGCCATCATATTTGTTGGCCTCTTCAAATGCCACATGAAACTCAGCATCAGGAAATACCTTAAGGTTTCTAGCAAGCTATAAGAACAAGATGTAAGTTATATTGATATGAAATTTATGCTATAATCAAAGAAGATCTTAACCAAGGAAGTATACCTTTGTGAGAAGCCTACGGACACTAATACATGAATTATATACAAAACAACATGTTAATAATGAGACATATCACAAATTCTTGAGGCAGCTCCAACCTCTCCGTCGTTCCCACAGCAAGTTCGTCACTACGGATATCATCGTCGCCGGGAATT